>JAPDHL010001909.1:0-66980 GCA_032847665.1 Solanum chilense | reverse complement strand
TAGCTAATAATCTAACGAAAATCCGGCAGCACTTCCCCTATTTTCTTTACTTCATCCCAATCCAACAACAACCCAAATTATCCACAGCAATACCAACAACACATATAATCCAACGAATCATATTAAACAGCCTCCCCCAAAACAGTTCCGTTTTAGCAACCATAGTAACAAAACAACGACACACCGAGCGATAACTCGTTTTATAATTCGCAACACATCTACCTTATTGTATTCATCCTTTGGAGTATATACCCATAATCATATTAACATATGCATAACACCAAAACAGAATTTCCAGCAGCTTACTTTAATCAAAACAGCCCAAACACTAACATAACACCGCTAGCAATCCGATCATGGTTTCTGCTCATGCTTAGCACATTCAATAACTAAAACAGATTCCTAAGATACTGTTCACGTCCCCTTCTTAACATTAATGTCTAATTAACAAAGGTATTCTAAGGAATTAACACACCAAGCAAAGAGATTACTAACCAATTTCTTTGCAGCTGCTGTCCAAGAGTTTAATGGCTGGTTTTCTCCATTTCCATGGCTGCCCAAGTCATGTGGTGAAAGAGATGATATGCAAGTCACTACACCATTTAACAATATGAAGTGGAGGCAGCCCCCCACTACAAATGCTCCACTAATTCCATCTCCCAAATCTGAATTTCTTTTTAATATTTAGTAATATGAAGTGGAGGAGCCCCCCACTACACATGCTCCACTAAGGCTATCTCCCAAATCTGAATTCTTACTTTGCCTTGAGTGGTGGGGCCCACTCGATAAATTAAATCCAAATCAGCCACTAATTAATCCCACACTAATTAATATCACATATGGAATTAACATCCTTGCATAATATTTCTTTAAACACTTGGAACTTAAAATAAAATCTCATTTCCCGAACTTACATCTACTAGTTCATGACGCGCACGACGTATAAAAATACGAGGCATAACATCCTTCCCCCCTTAGGAACATTCGTCCTCGAATGTTAAGTTAGCATATTACCGAAAAAAATTCCAACGAGGTTTCTCTAACAGTTATACCTATCAACCTGCATTTCGTAACTTATAGATGCATCACAGAGTCCCAACTTACAACATAATCTCGTTTATCAATCAATATAGTCAAGCTAGGAATTGAATTACCTGTAGGTACGGGGAACAAGTAAGGATACTTATTCTTCATTTCGTCTTCCGCTTCCCAAGTCATCTCCTCCCTATTATTATTTTGCCACAACACTTTGACGGAAGCCACATCCTTAGTACGTAACCTTCTAACCTGGCGATCAAGTACAGCTACGGGTTTCTCCTCATATGACAACTCCTCTGTTACATGAACATCATCTACAGGAAATACTCTAGAAGGATCACCAATACATTTACGTAGCATCGATACATGGAAGACTGGATGTACCGCCTCCAAATCATATGGTAGATCCAACTCATATGCAACCTTGCCTATCTTACGAACAATCTGATAAGGCCCAATGTATCTTGGACTGAGCTTCCCCTTCCTGCCGAATCTCATCACACCCTTCATGGGTGATACCTTCAGGAATACCCAATCACCAATCTGAAACTCCAAATCTCTACGCCGATTATCTGCATATGACTTCTGTCGACTCTGGGCTGCTAATAATCTTTCTTGAATAAGCTTCACCTTGTCAACAGCTTGCTGAATCATATCCGGACCTATCAACTTAGTCTCGCCAACATCAAACCAACCAATAGGTGACCTGCACTTCCTCCCATATAAGGCCTCGTACGGTGCCATCTGGATACTAGAATGGTAGCTATTATTATAGGAAAACTCAATGAGCGGCAAGTGATCATCCCAGCTACCTTTGAAATCAATAATACAGGCCCGCAACATATCTTCTAATGTCTGAATAGTACGCTCAGCCTGCCCATCAGTCTGAGGTTGAAATGCTGTGCTAAGGTTCACCTGTGTCCCCAATCCCTTCTGAAACGATCTCCAAAAGTTGGCAGTAAATTGAGCTCCTCTGTCTGATATAATGGACGTGGGAATCCCATGAAGTCTCACTATTTCCCTGATATATAACCTCGCATAATCTTCAGCCGAATAAGTAGTTCTGACTGGAAGAAAATGGGCCGATTTCGTCAGCCTATCTACAATAACCCATATAGAGTCATACTTCCGTTGGGTGCGAGGTAAGCCTGTAATGAAGTCCATATTAATCATCTCCCATTTCCAAGTCGGGATCTCTATCTCTTGTAATAATCCACCAGGCTTTTGATGTTCGATCTTGACTTGTTGACAATTCGAGCACTGAGCAACAAACTCCGCTATGTCCTTTTTCATGCCATCCCACCAGTATAAGCATCTGAGGTCATGATACATTTTTGTTGACCCTGGGTGAATAGAATAACGGGCAGAGTGTGCCTCTCCCATAACCTGCCATCGTAGCCCCGCAATATCTTGTACACACAATCTGCCTTCATATCGTAACACTCCATCAGGTGTAACCTTAAATGGGGTCTTTTCCTTTTTAAGAGTTGCATCTCTATACTGTGCCAGAATAGGGTCCTCGTATTGGTGTCTCTTTACTTCATCTATGATTGAGGACTCAGCAACCTCTCTGATAGAAACTCCACTATCTTCTGAATTAGCCAGACGGACTCCAAGGCTTGATAGCCGCTGAATCTCCCGAACCATCTCCCTCCTTTCTGGTTGTACATCTGTCAAGCTACCCATGGACTTACGGCTAAGAGCATCTGCTACAACATTTGCTTTCCCTGGATGATATAAAATATCAACATCATAATCCTTTAGCAACTCTAACCACCGCCTCTGCCGTAAATTCAGCTCCTTTTGTTTAAAGATATATTGGAGACTCTTATGATCTGTATAGATGTCCACATGGACACCATATAAATAATGCCTCCATATCTTCAAGGCATGAACCACGACCGCTAACTCCAGATCGTGAGTAGGATAATTCTTTTCATGCTTCCTAAGCTGTCGGGAGGCATAGGCTATAACTTTTCCATGTTGCATCAATACACATCCTAGCCCAACACCGGAAGCATCACAAAAAATAACATAGCCGTCTGGTCCCTCCGGAAGAGTTAGGACTGGAGCTGTAGTCAATTTGTCTTTCAACAGCTGGAAGCTTTGCTCACAAGCATCAGTCCACTGGAACTTGGCTGCCTTTTGAGTTAGCCTTGTCAAAGGCGCTAAAATTGAGGCAAACTTTTCTACGAACCTCCTGTAATATCCTGCTAACCCCAGAAAGCTGCGTACCTCAGTAGGTGTCGTAGGTCTGGGCCAAGTCTTTACCGCCTCAATCTTCTGCGTGTCTACCCGAATACCATCAGCTCCAATAATATGCCCCAAGAATGCCACTGAAGTCAACCAGAACTCGCACTTAGAAAACTTAGCATACAATTTCTGGTGTTGAAGCACCCTAAGTACCGTCCTCAAATGGTCTGCATGCTCCTCTTCTGAACGTGAATAGACTAAAATATTGTCTATAAATACAATAACAAACATATCAAGGAATGGTTTAAACACTCTATTCATTAAATCCATAAACACCGCTGGAGCATTAGTCAGCCCAAAAGACAGCACTCTAAACTCGTAATGCCCGTATCGGGTCCGAAATGCCGTCTTTGGAATATATGCCTCCCTTACCCGTACCTGATGATAGCCTGACCGCAAGTCTATCTTTGAAAAACACTTAGCACCCTGCAACTGGTCAAATAGATCGTCAATCCTTGGGAGGGGATACCTGTTCTTTACTGTTACTTTGTTCAGCTGCCTATAATCGATACACATCCGCAGCGACCCATCCTTCTTCCTCACAAACAGTACCGGTGCTCCCCAAGGCGACGTACTAGGCCTGATGAAGCCCTTTTCTAACAAATCTTTCAATTGCTCTTTCAATTCTTTCAACTCAGCAGGTGCCATTCTATAAGGAGGTATAGATATAGGCTGGGTATCTGGCAGTACATCGATAGTAAACTCTATCTCCCGTTCTGGAGGAAGGCCTGGAAGTTCCTCTGGGAATACATCAGGAAATTCATTAACTATTGGGACTGATTGAAGAGTCGGTGCCTCTGCCTTTATATCATGCACCCGAACCAGATGATAAATATAGCCTTTTCTAACCATCTTCCTGGCCTTAAGGTATGAAATGAACTTACCTTTCGGCGATAATGTACTACCCTTCCACTCTATAATTTGTTCCCCTGGAAATTGAAATCGAACTATCTTTCCTCTACAATCAACATTAGCATAACAAGCAGCCAACCAATCCATGCCCATGATAATGTCAAACTCAATCATATTTAACTCGATTAGATCTGCTACTGTACGACGACTATATACAACCACTGAACAATTCTTATATACTCGCGTAGCTATGACAGAATCTCCTACAGGTGTAGCTACCTCAAATGGTTCTATCAACTCAGACTCTATTCCAATCCTACTAGCAACGAAGGGAGATATAAATGATAAGGTGGAACCTGGGTCTATCAATGCATACACACTTCGGGAGAATAGTGATAATATACCTGTGATCACATTAGGTGATGCCTCCTGATCCTGCCTACTAACCAAAGCATATAAACGGTTTGAGGGACCGCTTGAACTGGAAGCTCCACCACGTCCTCTACCACGGCCTGTTGGCGTCTGAATACCCTGCCCCATAGGACGCATAGCCACAGAAGGAGATGAACCAGCAACAGACCCAGAAGGCTGTGCAATACCACCCGCACTACCTCTCAGGTGACACTCCCTTATAGTATGACCCTGACGGCCACATGAAAAACACGCACCCGTAGCCCAACGACATTCCCCAGGATGGGACCTACCACAGCGAGAACACCGAGGCAAAGGTGGCCTCGACTGGCTCAAACCCCTGCCCATCTGTAACCCTGACGTCCTAGAGCTCTGACCAGCTTCCGAATATCCCGTACGATCGAACCCCCTACCCATGGAACGTGGGGGTGCACTCTGTGCTGGCTGGGAAGAAAATCTAACATGCTGCTGAGACTGCCCGCCTCGAAACTCGTCAGGATAACCTACTGATCTAGCCCTCTTATGTTGGCCTCTATTAAAATCTCTATCTAGCTGACGTCCCCGGTGCCGATCCTCTACTCCTTGTGCATATGCCTGCACCCGAGCAATGTCCATACCTGGCTGAAGAGTAACAGCCATACAACCGTCAATCAGATAACGATCCAATCCTATCACATAACGATGTACCCTGTCTGCCATATCAGCCACAATAGTAGGCGCATGCCTAGCCAATGAATCAAATTCGAGGCTATACTCTCGAATGCTCCTGCCATTCTGCCTCAAACGCAAGAATCTGTCGACTCTAGCTCGCTTCATCTCTGGAGGCAGGAAGTGGCCCTGGAAAGCCTCCACAAATTCATCCCATACAGCTGGAGGAGCACCCTCACCCCTAGATAACTCCCAAGATTCATACCAATTAATAGCTACATCCCGCAAACGATACGTAGCCAACTCAACAGACTCGGTCTCTGAAGCCTTGATTATCCTTAATGTACGCTGTATCTGACGAATAAACTCTTGCGGATCATCCTGGGGCCTTGACCCAAAGAACTCTGGAGGATTACAACTTAAGAAGTCACGAGCCCTTAAGCTATCAGATCTGTCCGCATGATCAACTCCTAGTCCATGCCTGCGAGCTTGACCTGCCACTAATCTAGTCAGCAACTGAACCGCATCTCTCATGGCCCTATCCTCCGCCCGTGGCTGAGGAGTTGGAGGTTCAGGTTCTAGGGCCTCGGGGTTTAGTGGTGTCTCCCGAACTGGAGTTGCTGCTGCTCTAAGCTCCTCTAGCGGTGGCGGTGTAGTAGAGCTCTCCGACTGGAGCACAATACCAGGCATAGACTGGGCACGGGCCCTAGTAACTCTCCGAGTTTGACTAGTACTTTCTGCTACCGATTTGCCCTTCTGGGCGGCTGTCACTTTCTTTGGAGGCATAACTGAAAACATAGGGATTCGTTAGAGAGGGATTATCCTGTTAATATAGCTCTATCGCACGATCTAGAATAAGAAGAATGGATGACATCCTAAATGTCCTATAGCCTCCTGTTTATAAATGTGGTGCACAACACACCGATAAACAAGACTCTACTAGACACGGTCTGTAGACACTTCCGAGGAAGAACCGCTCTGATACCACTTTGTCACGACCCAACCCGATGGGCCGTGACTAGGTGCCCATTTTGTACACTCACATACCAACCTATAAAGTATGACCAACTGAAACTAAGACAATATGGAATTTAATCAAATCAAGCCAAATCCAATGCCATATATATATAAAGAGGATCTATCTCATAAAGAGTCATAACCATTCAAGCGTAACAACATACACGAGCCGACAAGGCTGCCACTATTCAAAGCATAAAGATGTACACAACCGACAAGGCTGTACTTGTACAAACGGACATCCCAAACAAACCATGTCCAGACCATTATCCAAAACAAAAATATACAACCCACACGATGTCTACAGACCTCTAAGAGTATAGTAGTGAAACTCGACTGGACAGGGCCCCGCCATACCCATAGACAAGCAAAAGACTACATAAGAAGTTATGTAAGAAAACGACTGGGCTCCGGAACAGTGGAGCTATCCCAAACAGCAGAGTAGATATCCTATGCGGGAGGATCACCGAACTGAGCGTCTACACCTGCGGGCATGAAACGCAGCCCCCCGAGAAAAGGGGGTCAGTACGGACAATGTACTGAGTATGTAAAGCACAAGGTAAAGATGACAGCATACCAACCTGATAAGTCGAAACAAGATATCTCTACACATGTACTTTTTAAATGAAAATCATGCATATTTTTAACATATAAGATGCCCAGCTTCCCTTAGTAAGGGACTTGGCAAAATAATCATCATTATAAATACATCATATGTACCCGGCCCTCTAGTGAGGGACTCGGTGAAATAGTCATTACATCATCTCCGTCATCATCATCATCATAACCATCCTCATCACCAATCATATATATAATATACATTCCCGACCCTCTAGTGAGGGACTCGGTGACATATGCAAGAAACTCCGCACGAACATTACCCGGCCCGGGACTCGGTGAAATGATAAATGACTCTATGCACGAGCAGAATATTATGAGCAACCATATGCAATTAAAATCATTTCTTATAACTCAATATAACAACCAACTTGAACCAGCAAGGAGTATTACCAAAGATTAATGTTTTATCAAGATTATGAACCTTTAAATACGATATGGAAACGTAAAATCTCAATGACTCTAAGAAGCACTATCATAAATATCAGAAACCACCATAGCCTTAGATATAGACAATATATAAAGGAATAGTTGTGGAAGTAAGAATATACGTCACCTAGACGTTCTAGAAGTAGGTATCAAATCTGTCCGTTATTTGCTCGTTTTTAAAGGTCATGCCAAACAAAGAAGGAAAGGAATAGCGTTACATACCGAATAGTCGAGCCGCACTTCCAATATTTACTGCTCAAGGTATAAATCTATAACAAGCAACAATCGTGCCGTAATTAGATAAATGTCGCGCTTTACTACTTATAGAGAGTTAGCTAATAATCAAACGAAAATCCGGCAGCACTTCCCCTATTTTCTTTACTTCATCCCAATCCAACAACAACCCAAATTATTCACAGCAATACCAACAACACATATAATCCAACGAATCATATTAAACAGCCTCCCCCAAAACAGTTCCGTTTTAGCAACCATAGTAACAAAACAACGACACACCGAGCGATAACTCGTTTTATAATTCGCAACACATCTACCTTATTGTATTCATCCTTTGGAGTATATACCCATAATCATATTAACATATGCATAACACCAAAACAGAATTTCCAGCAGCTTACTTTAATCAAAACAGCCCAAACACTAACATAACACCGCTAGCAATCCGATCATGGTTTCTGCTCATGCTTAGCACATTCAATAACTAAAACAGATTCCTAAGATACTGTTCACGTCCCCTTCTTAACATTAATGTCTAATTAACAAAGGTATTCTAAGGAATTAACACACCAAGCAAAGAGATTACTAACCAATTTCTTTGCAGCTGCTGTCCAAGAGTTTAATGGCTGGTTTTCTCCATTTCCATGGCTGCCCAAGTCATGTGGTGAAAGAGATGATATGCAAGTCACTACACCATTTAACAATATGAAGTGGAGGCAGCCCCCCACTACAAATGCTCCACTAATTCCATCTCCCAAATCTGAATTTCTTTTTAATATTTAGTAATATGAAGTGGAGGAGCCCCCCACTACACATGCTCCACTAAGGCTATCTCCCAAATCTGAATTCTTACTTTGCCTTGAGTGGTGGGGCCCACTCGATAAATTAAATCCAAATCAGCCACTAATTAATCCCACACTAATTAATATCACATATGGAATTAACATCCTTGCATAATATTTCTTTAAACACTTGGAACTTAAAATAAAATCTCATTTCCCGAACTTACATCTACTAGTTCATGACGCGCACGACGTATAAAAATACGAGGCATAACAATTTTCATAAATCTCTTGATGTCGTGGCTGTTTGTTGAAATTTTGATTCTAACACTTCCTAATTAAGTTCATAACCTTTGTTTAATCTTAAAAACATAGTTGTAAGGCTTATCTGATCAAGTGACTCTCTACAATAAGTCATAGAACTTTTGGAGTGTTACAAAAGGCCCCAGTGAGTCATAATTTCTTATGGTTGTCATAAATTTAATGTAGATGTGATCATCCTAATTACGGGAGAAGTATTAGAGTATTAATGTTGTTAATATCCTTATTGTTTTCTTCTATTCTTTTTTCAAGCTTGATACCAAGAAATTCATTGTCGTGTTGCCTATATTTTGAAATTTTGCATAAAATGAATATTTTCATGTCATCCTTATGATATGAGTGCCATAAACAATAATATGGTTTGCATTATATTGATGTTATTATTATAAGACTAATATTTATCTATGTGTTTCTCATGCTAACGTGCATCTAGTAAAAATACTTATTTGCCTCCTGAGTTAACATGGTTATTATGCCTATGTGTGATTAGAAAGTTATTTCAATGTGGGACTTATAATCAACTGATGAGCATGTCTGAAGTGGGAGAAGGCAGTTCCTCCGATCAAAATGATGAAGTATGTGTGCACTATGAGATGGGGAGATAGTTTCTAATTGCTTATGTTTCTTAGAGTGCATAATGATGTGATGTTAGATTTTCTTGTAAGATTGGGGCATTGACTATAGATTTTTATTTGTGATTATGTGTTTTTTGAGATTATAGTTGTGTAAGTTAGTCGTTGAAAGAGTTTTAGTATCATTAGAGGATGAATGTTTCAACATGGGGGAGAATGTAACAACCCTAAAAATGAAATAGGATGAAATAGAGCCTCACATGATTTTCTTAAGTTAATAACTTTTTAAATTAATGAAAAATAACTTATAAGGTATGGTTTTAGGGTTTTTTAAGTCAAACATATAGGAAAGACCAAGACGTTTGAAAACAAGTCAATTCTGTGATAGTGTGTTCTATTGATTCTTAATTTTATTGTGTGACGTTTGGAGTCTAAAATGATGGAGGTGAACCTAGCTTCTAGATGATCATGTTTAGCGTCAAAACGTTTGGGTAGAACTCCCCAAGGACCACTCTAAGGGTTTTTGAAGAGGACCCAAACGTTTGCCAAAAAGCTATCAAAAATAGCAGCCATTAATGAAAACATTGACGGACAATCAATGCATTGATTGGGCGTCAATGGCTTCCGTAGGTTGACACTAAGAATTTTGTAGCATATATCCATTTCAAACTTTAAATCACCATTGATAGACTTCCAAGTTGGGCCGTCAATGAATTGATGGACACTCAATGGTGGTCGTCAATGGTTACCTCCATATCTGCCCAAGTTACGGCCAAGCCAAGGGTGGTTTGGAAAACTACCCTTGGATAAGTAAATGGTTGGAAGGTTATTTTAAGTTATTTTTGTTATTTTAAGTATATGAAAACAACTAAACCCTTACTTAAACTCAAACATCCGAATTAAACCCATCCCTTCCAAATGTATTCTCTAATGAAAACCATAGAAGGTACAGGTCAAATTCAAGATAGGATAAGGGGTTTTAAAAGATTTATTATTCAATTTTCGTGGATTTTCTAATAATAAGGTATGTTTATCCTTCATCATGGAATAATCTCTCATTAAGGAGTCCATATCAAAGGTTTTTAAAAGTGAATTAATGAATAATTTTCCCAATGTCTATTCTATGCATGGGATCCTTGTTATAAAGTTATATAACTCATGATATTGATATAATAATGTTTAATCAAGGTTATTAATATGATTTTAATGGAATTCCTTGAAGATCACATTTTTTGTCCAAATCTCCTAAATTGGCTTATGAAGTGGGTTTTGTGATTATGGTTTCATATTGACAAAATTGCACTTAAATTGAGTAATTTGGTTGGTTCCTATTATTATATATTGCTATACATGCCAAATTATGATGAATTGTGTGAGAATTTAGAAATGGTGATCTTTTTTTATGAAGGGTAAGTTGACCTCAATTATTCCAGTTCTTGTTGAATTTCTCTTATGTGGTATTGTCCATTTATTGAGGAGGTGTTTAGCTTTTATATATGCATATGTATGTGTATTTTGATTATTGATTTAAAAGTATTGAATTCTAAGTAGAATATTGTTAAAATTCATATGTATAGAGATTTATTATGAAGTTATGCATGTGATTCATGACGATAGTATGACTATTGGAGTATAATGTGAATGTGAAGTATGTGTGTGTGGAGATTATGATTAATGTAGTACAATATATTCACTCACACACATATGAAAGAATGAATGAAGCTAATGATAATGTAATGAATGTGGATCTATTGAAAAGTTTTCTCAATATAACTCTAATGAATTAATGGTGGTGCAGGGATGGACACTTTCCCATAAGTAGAGGTGGATTTTCTAGAAGTGATCTCAATATTCCTAAAGATTTTTCCAATGAATTAGTGATAGATTGGTACGGGTGTTCCTGTTAGTAGAAGTGGAGTACCTTGTATCAATCCCATAACCTATAATGAATGAATGTAATGAAAGTGTAATACATTATTAGGATTAATGCTTAACGCCGAGAGGATATTAAATAAGGTGGATATTGTCCGTGAGTAGAGGTTTAGTATCTAAGATCTACCTCTTGAGATAGGTAATCTCCGTGAGTAGAGGTGTAGTATATTGAATAAATCTCCCTATCTTTTAACTATGTGACCACATAGGACTAGCTAGAGGGTTTCTACGTAAAGGGTAAATGAATAACCCTACCTTAGGCAAGTGGGGATCCCTCATCCTATAGGGGTTAATACAAGGATCAATGCTAAACTATCATGGTTTATGTCGGTTAAAGATTTCCCCCCACAAAAGAAGGTTATGAATTAGGTCTTCCTAAGGGTGTAGTACTTAGGTTAGGTGGTGGAATGGGACACAATCTATGCATTCCACAAGTAGGCATTTGAAGGTGGTCTTTATATGCCCTTATAATGTTAATGAATGAATGGGTTTTCATACGATGTTAATGAAGTAATTTGATTGTATGTCTAATGTTAATGAAGCATGTTGGTCTTTTATATATTGTTAATAAAGGTTATATGACTTGTTGAATGTTTTGTACCAAGCCTAGAATGATTCTAAAGGAGCACGAAGTGGGAGTAATAGAATCAGATTCTACTTTCACATTGCACTAGTCTAACTTAAAGTTATCCAACGGGATGGTCCTTGTTTGAATTGTTAAATTCCTGAATATCTCTTGTAGTATCTCTAGTAATGAATGATGACTTGTTGAGTTTTGCTGGAAATGAATCATCTTTATGTTTGGGTAGTCTAAAGGAGCACTTAGGTGGACATTAAAGAGGTTGTATGGGAGGTCTCTTCATGTTTTACTTAGGTGGGTTTTAGGATAACCCTCGATAGAGGGTCTAAATGGTTAAATGGGTTAATTAATAAATATGGCATATCTTGTTATTTATGGGAGTATTACCTTGTGTGTTGATAATTGAATTCTATGATGTCTTTTGCACTTGATTCATGAAGCTTTATCAAAATAACATGAAAATCATATTTCAACTAAAATGTCCTTTTTAAAGCATGTTTTTTCATGATTAACATACTTAGTGCTTAATTGTACCAATTCCATATTTTCCTCTATTTTCTGCAAAGTTTAGGTTTTGGAAATTAAAAAATATTTAGAGTTGAATCTTGGGAAGTATAAATTCTACCATGATTTGGGTATGTCCTCATATGTCGAGGACAAGACTCCTTATTGATAGTTTTCCTTTAGTAAAGAAATTTTTATAAGACGTTTATCTTTATTTCAATTTAAGGTTCGTGTCCTTGTGATTATGATATGTTGCTAAGATGGCTTGTAACGAGACTTAGTTCTTATTACATTTTATAAAAGAGTTTCCACTTATTAACTTTATTGTAAAAGTATGAATTCTGCACTTCATTTCATAACTATGTGATGAATTATGTCTAACAGGCTTATATAATACCTCTTCGAGGTCAAATATGTGGGTCATAACTACGGGGTGCTCTCGGATCATGACACTTGGATCACAACTTTTCGCTGAGTTGATCGTAACTCAGAATCCTCGGACTCAGAATTGGCAGCCTGAGGATGCGAATGCTCACCCTCACTCTAAAAATTTGTTAGGTGAGTGTCATAGATTTTATCATTGTCGGAGCTGGCCTCCAGTGATGCAGGAGTAGAGATGTTCCCTTTACTTTTCCTTTTCCACCTTTGGCGGAAGTTTAGTAACCTTAGCTCAAGATATAGATGCATCCTCATAAATTGCTATACCCTTAGCCCTCATTCGGGGCAGCTTGTATTTACCCGCAACATAAAGTCTAGCCTTATCAACAAAAACCCCAAAAAGATTTACATTAATTTTCACGTAAAATTGCAGATAATAGTTAGACACAGACTCGTCGAACCGATCGGCAAGTTGCCAAATCACGTTGGCGAGTCAAATCAAGCTCATCGAAAGGATTGGCTTAAAACTTTTCAATAAAATTGGCTTTTCGCCGATAGGAGGGTCCTTTCAGTGAATCCCTAATAACATTTGGCAAGCACAAATTATCCCTACAAAAACTAAAGTATATTGCAAGGGTTAGAGCCGTAGAAAGGGAGATCAAAGAAGACTATTGGGGAGTCTCCGAGTGCACTCGGTGAACTTTGGTTTCTTTGTAAAAGTTAAATAACTTAAACTAAAAATTAGCATGAAAATAAAGGCTATCTAGGGGGATCAGCGATTCACCGAGTTATTGGGTGTGCTCGATCAAGCTCGCCAAACTGCCTAACATACCTTTTTTTTATCCCAAGTTCATAAATAAACCTCAAAGCCCCTGAAAACAAAATGAAAACATGCATTCAAATCGATTAGATAAAGACCGATAAGAACTATGCCATTGAGAAACTTATACGTCTCCTTGTTGGGACAAAATTGGTCGTTTGACGACTTACGCCTTTAAGAATGACAACAAACACTCAATCATCGAGAAAAATGCATAACTTAGCACAAGTAAAGGTTACTTAGACACACCTTACTAGACCTAACAATATTAATCCACAACCCAACAATGTAGATCAATTTTAAAGCACGAGATATCAACAATATTGGCATTTTAGGCAAGATATTAAAATTACAATAAGAAAACATCACATAACCATTTCTTCAAAGAGTCCCAACACATATAACTAAGCTCCAATAATTACAAATTAGTAAAAACCTCTAAATCCATGTTTGGTGTTTGAAAAACCAACCTTTTATGCCTAATATATACTTTGAAATTATCTGGCGACAAGTATTTTAAACCGAACAAACAACTGATGACTAGGTAGCGGTAAAAAAATGAGATAAAAAATAGAAAAATATAGTAAGGTGTAAGTTTGGGATGCTAAAAAGTTAGGGCATTTGAAAGACTTTCAAAGTTTAAACATTTGGCCTTAAAACCTTCCAATTAACACACTTTTGGCGATATTATTCTTCCTCATCAAACTACTTAGCAGCACATCGAGTTGGTACTCACCTCTCCTAATTTTAACGCATGTCAAGTTTATGTGGAGGTCCAAACAGTTGACTAAGTCAAGATCGCCAACCTTTTTTTATGAAACACCGATTTCCTCCTAGTTTTGCCAAGTTTTACAAACTCCAACTTTAGAAGTTCTTGAGTATAACAATGGTCAAAGTCGGGATAACTAACCTTTTTGGATACTGTTCGACTAGGTCTTTTGCTTGCCAACCTACAATTTTAAAAAACATTCTATTCTTTCACCTTCAAAATCAATATAAGATTATTCCTAAAACTAAAGGAAAGGAAATAAAAATATGACTAGTCTCTCAAGAAGTGCCTTAGTTAACGTCATTAAATTATGCAAGTCCCCATTTTGACTTCACTCTTAGGGTGGAGATGAGAAAACACCTGACCTATTTGGGTCTCAGTTAGATGAATTGATATGGAATGGGAACAAGTCATCTGATTGAGCCGTGATACATTCTCTTCTATCTCTTTTAATTCTCTATAATGCTCTTCGAGTTTGTGGAGAATGAGTAAGAGTATATTTTCTATGTGGCAATCCTCATACTCCTTGTTCATTCTACGCTCATGAGGGTGAATATACCTATCTTTCTTTTGGTATGGTACTTTCAATTCCATAATCTTTCTGGCTAAAAGATCGTGCTGTGTCACATTGTTGCCAACATCTTGTACTTTTGTGTCTCATTGTTGGTCTTGGCCTTGTGATCAAGGAGTTAGGCTGCTATTGCATAGGGTATTCGTGTGAGACCACCTTGAGATATTTGGTCAGCCACTACTCTATTCTCATGTCAATGAACTCATGAAAAGTGTCTCCCTTCAATTGCTTGATAGTTACAAACTTATCCCTGAGAATCATCAATCTCAAAAGAGGGTTATCCATTAGGTCAACATAGCCAAACTATATGATCAATTCCATTGTCAAACAACCAACACGAAATGTAAAATAAAACATAGAAAATTAAACAATGACTATAAAGAAAAAATTCAACATCACCAAAAGAATTTAAAAAAACATCACTCCCCAATACCTATGCCATATTGATTTAACATATCAAGGAAACTTCATCAAATTTTAAGTGTCAAAGATCTTTGGTCTATATAAAACCCAAATAAATAAGTTATGGTCAAATCCTACATGGAAGGGTACGTGTTAAAGAATCTAATGGGAAGTAGAAATATTCTCAAAAAAGTCATCGGAATATACTTTATCAAATAAAACCATTATCCAAATAAGGGGTGACATGAATGTAAAATAAATGGGGATTTTGTTTTAGTTATCTTCTACGACAACAACAAATAATGCAAAGTATAATAATAAGACGGGTTCTTTGGATTAGATTTGATTATAGGCTACAACAGACAAATGGGAAATCGCAAAATTTAGGAACTAGTTGTATATTAGTTAGTAAGCTAAGACAATTAGGGAAAAAATTTCTCTCGACTATTTCCCCCCCAATCAAGTTGATGTCTGTCGAACATAAACAAGCAAGCAATCTAAGACGAGCCTACACCTTGTTTTATTCCCTTTAACAAGTAGAATATATGGGACTGAGTTCAGAAGTCAGTCTATTAACCTAAACTCATGTAATCCCAAGACACACTAACAATCAATGAATAAGCTTTGTTTTAAAATCTCTCTCGAACCAACAAAAAACACGAAGGTAGAACTGTATTTGAAACTACAATTCTTAAAGTAAATGACAATTACTTATAAAACTAACTTATAAATAGCTTTTAAACTAACAATTACCAATACACATAAACTATATTAGCCCATAATCACATAATCCTACCACAAGAATTGGTTTTCAATCTAGATATTATAAAACGATAAAAATTGTTACCAAATCGGTGATCCTCCCTTTGGTCTATATACTCACCCTTCTTCTTTTCCTTCAACTTCCTCATCGTATATAACTTTAGGCGATCAAAGGCTGCATCGCAGAACCTCTTTGACGATCCTCTGACTCTCCTTCTAGGTATGGTACTTAGGCGGTCAAATATCCATTTGGCTACTCGCCAAGTGGACTAGGCGATCACCGGGCTTTCTTTTCTTCAATCTTTGAGCTCTCTTTGATCCATTTTTCAAATTAGTATGCTTGCTTGGTTCCTCAATCCATATACCTCAAAAAAAAAGATTTACATCATTTATTTTACCAAATAAAACTTTTGAGGTCACTAAATCATTGTAACTAAAGTCCTTAATGAGTCTAATTCCCAAACACATCACTCACAGAAATTGTCCGCGACACATCGAGTGCTTCACTTCTCACATATTTTCTGTTACTTTATCACTTTATTGTCCTATAACTTTTGGCAAAATTTCTAATGTTTTCAGAACCAGTTGGCAATAACCAGAATGCTAGTGTTTTCACCATATCGATGTGGCTTTTTAACACATTATTCTATATCATAAGGCAATCAAGATTGGCAGCCCCGATCTCATCGGCGCGTCACCTACTCACTAATATGATCTCCATGTATGTCTTGTCCATTCGCTGGCACACTAGAACCTTTGATTGTCTGAAGGTCCACTCCACAATTCGCTGAGTATCTTTGATGAGTATCATCTTTGCTTTCCTTGAACTTTTTTAACTTTTTCCACTCCCATTTGCCTTGTAATGTCCTCATCTTTCACTTTTGCTTCATTACTTCATATTAAAACTTTTACATACGTTATGATCTCAAAATTGACATTGATCACACTAATTCCGCTACTATTAAGCCCTACATGATTCGAATCCCTAACTCATCAGTGTCCCATGCTCGGTTGAACTTAATCATATTATTAAGCAACAAAGCAATAACATTATACGGTTGATTCATTAATGCACCTTGCACTACCTGATCAGTCACACCTTTTTGACTGAATCAAGGTTGAAATAGAAGTATTGTAACATTGAATTTCCTTCAAAACCGCGTTGGACATCACAAAAGTAATTTGAAGAACTTTAGTCATGTCTCATGTTGAGGTTCAACTATAGACTAAAGCATTAACTATATTTGATGATTGAATGAATTTCTCCAAGAAGGCGTAGTTTGCTCTTCCAAGAAGTGATTGAATCATTTGGAAATTTTGCCAACCATCTTTTAGCCACTCCCATTTAAGATAATGGAAAAACTGCAACCTTACGTACTCTTGTAATATATTCTTGAACACAAATTGTAGTACACATAGCTCAAAGATATTCTTATGATTTTGATAGGGATTCTAATAAGTTAGACCCCTCAAATTTCCCTTTATTTAGAGAAATTATATCATAGTTCCAATGATGTAAAGTCTCGCTCTCCAGATCAGAGAAGGTATCCAGATAGCTTCCGAGGTTTAAATAAAACTCATGTGCATGTCTTCAAAATAACACATGATATCGTTTTTACCATTGCGACTGTCATTGTCATTCCAATGGTAACTCACATTATCAACCTGCCAATCAGTTGGCAACAACCCCAAGCACCAAATAGACTCCAAAAAAACAAAGTTCAAATATAAAATCTCAATTAGATTTCTCAACCACAACTCCCCTTCTGCGGAAAATTTTTTTATAATGATCAAATCACTCTTCAATAAATATTAAATAATGAGTGGTCGTAGTCAATAAGTCAAAGTCAAATCCGACAGGAAATGGTATATCATGGAGAATCACTATCAAGAAATTTGTGCTTTAAAAATGATAAATTGTAAAAGTAAGTATATCAAACCCATAACCCCTATTTTCAAGAAAGCTACATAGATCAAATCTAAATTGCTAGTATCAAACTAATTACCCATTCAAATCTATCTGTTTCAAGAATCAAAATGAGATAGAAAGTAGGAATTATGTTTGCAACATTCGTCTTTAATTTAAACACAAGTTAATTAGCCCAGAATCATGTAATAAAAACAACAATATAGATCACAAAACAATAACCAAAATGTAAAATAAACACACATTCTCATTTATGCACCCCTAAAACTTAGGGTTTTAGCCATCTCTCACAAAAAGTAAAAAGCTTGTACTTACAATGAAATTAGCCAACGGTTTGAATTCAACTTAAATGTATGTAAATCTGACACTAAGTTCCAAATCCAAGAAACCTAGAAAAGTTTTCTTTAAAGGTAAAGTCATAAAACCTCGGTCACGCCAATGTTTATCCCGATCTGTCTAAGCATCATCATAATATCAGTTCAAATCTTGATTTTTCCCGACCTTTGATAGCTCCGACGAGAACACCCCCCCGCCCGGTCCTGCCCTCCCATTGGTTTGTGACAAGATCTGTACACCATCATTTTACATGGACTCAAATTATGTGTTATCGAGACTCACACAACTACTTGCATCAACCATATTAAAAATATTAGAACAACCACCCATGAAATGTTTCCTCAACATGTCCATGTGGGTCATTCACTTGGCCATTATCTCATATAATTCTTAGTTCTTTTCCATTAGTTGTTTGGTTTTCCCGAGGACTAAATGAGAGACTTGATCTTCCCTTGTATAGGATGCATGATTGATTTTTGTCATTTAATCAAGAAACACCTACAGTATGTGAAATTCGTATGTTTTGATTCAATCCTGAATGAGTTAGCTGGAAGCACTTTTGATGACAGTGTGAAGGCTTTGGTAAAAATATTACAATAACACATTCTCCTGAAACACATGATTAGGAAATTGGAGAAGCAACTTTTGGAAAGTCAACCACGTTTGATAGATGGGCTCACCATCAACCCACTTGAAGTTCTAGATATTATCCCTCAACATAAACATAGGCGAGGGGGGGGGGAAATATTTCATCAAACATGTCCATCAGCTCCTCCCTAGAAGTTATTCTTGAGTAGTGTTCTTGTAAAATGATCCACATACATTTACAATATTTGTAATGTGGACATGAAGGTCCTCATGATTAAGTCTCCCAAAGAAACCTCTTATTTGTAACAACTAAAACATAGTACTTGTTGAATCAAAAACCATATTGCCCACTGATGGGTCCTAAAATAGAACTACTCGAGGGCCTTATTTTAATTCAGATAGGGCCCTCAATTGTTTATTTTATCTCAATATATGATAATAACTCCTAAGTTTCAGGTATTTGAGGATTTGTATAAGCATGGACTTAGGCTCAAAATTGACGAAAAGAGAGGAAGATGCAAAGTTCTCATCGCCAAGTGAATAGTATAATTCCACCTTACGTTGCAACATGTGAGACCTAAAGGAAATGGTTCCAAAGGCGACAAAAAGAAGCAGTCTGTGCTTCGTCAAATAGTTGCATAATGCAGAGTTATATTGCTCAAGGTTACAACATGCATGGATATAAAGGCAAGCAACAAACGGTGACGAATAAGAGAAAGGGAAGATAATCGAGTCACTTGGGATTAATGACTAAAGACATCGTACGGATCAGCCATCAATAAATGCAAAGCCTATATATACTAAAGTCTTTATTATTTTTAGGGAGTAAAAAAATTATTGTAATTTCTCACTCTTTAGAACACTGGTATTTAGTTTTTCTCTCGTGTTTGGAGAGGGTTTTGAGAAAGCTTTAAGAAAGAAGTTGTTCTTACAATCTAGTAATTGAGTATTCTCCATTTACCTTCCTTTGGAACATTAAAGGTTTAATCTCTTATACCCATTTGATTCCATTATCGTTTTAAGTAAATTTGATTATTACTTGATGTGTGGCTCAAACCCTCCATTCTTGGGGTGTAATTTCGCAAATATGTGTCGATATTATTGTTGGGCTTGCTTGCTAATACGATTAGATGCATTTTAAAATAAATTTGGCCCGGTAGTTGTGGTTTAATTTAATGGGTTTTTAGTTGCAAATAAAAAACCAACAATATCTTTTTGTCTTGATTAAGAGGGTGGTCCCGAAACCAAGACCAGTAGAATGATGGCCTAAGGAGTGTGTCAACATGAGGTTAAGCATGAGAGGGTGAGCCCAAGTCACATATCAAGAACACTCAATCAAAAGTAAAGGGTGTGGGAACGGCATAGGTTTTTTGGTTTAGACAAGTGGGAACGGCGTAGGTTTGTTGGTTTAAGTAGATATTACATTCGCTCCCTCTCCATTGGGACATAATCCCAATCCTTGGTTGGGTTACATTAGTTGCTTCAATTCGTAGACACTCAAACTGTAGGTTAGTGTTGTTGATCATGAAATGTAAAAGATACTTATATTAAATCATCAAAATGGTGTCCCTACTGGGGAGTGGTGGCATATTAAATTGTAGTTCATTGTAGTAGTATAATTTCTCCAAATTTTAGTTTTAGTTTTCTCTTTCTTGTTTGGTGTTTGTGTGTGAAGATCCTTTAAGCATGAAAGAGGGAGTGAGTTGACAGACAAATTAGGCACATTAACATGTTGAGAGTAACTTCATAATAGCTTCACTGAAATGTCATCAGATCGACCTGACCCCCTAAATATCATATGTGGAAAACTGATGCAATCGCAAAAGGAAGTATATACCTCCCCACACCAGGAGAAGCTCTGCACAAAATGAGAAAAGTTGTGTTGAGGTCACGCTTCAAATCATTTTCCAAAATATCACCAATCAAGATCGAGTGTTGGAAAAAATTAAAGAGAGTATTGAAGTGGCAAATAAACTTACCGGATCTCAATCTACATCATTTCAGCACATTAGATCACTCCTAATATTTGCCATGCCGCATGACCACCCAAACAACAAATTGGGGTTATCTAGTAACTCTAGGACTAATTCTAAAGTCATGGAGTGAGGAGGGATCTACGTCGAGCCATAAATTTAAATAAGGCGCTTATTGGTACGCAACCCAAGGTCATATCTTTGAATTTAGTTGTATGAATAATTGTGTTTTATTGTTGCAAGTCACAATGAGGAATGTATAGAAATTTTCATTTTGGCAAGTAGAAGGTCCATTTAGAGAGAAACCATTCAAGCCGGCAAACTCAGATAAATTCCGTCATTTGGCACAATGCAAGAGTATTGTAGATCTTGTAAAACTCAAGGAACTCGAAGAACAGATTGGCGCATCACAAACCTGTTAAGAGATCTCAAGTCAAAACTTCCTATCTTGGCCAAAAACACTAAAGATTTTGAAGAAAAGTCGAGATAAAAGACCGCGCATCGCATCGCTGAGTGGTTCGGCGAAGAGAAATTAACTTCACCAAATAGACTAAACTGAATGCTTATATAAGAGCCAAAAGTTAGTATTTCATTCTCTCACTTTCTTTCCTTTCAATCTTTCTAAAATCAGACCAAAGATATTCTTCACTCAGCTTTGTGCCGGTAGTTAGTATTTTAGTTCAATAATTTTTCTTGTGAAGGATTACTTTGCTTCCTAGTGTTACAAAAATATCTAATCGGCACCAAAGGTTAGTCTCTAAAACCACAATTTTACTTTTCATGATTTTATACTCGTTTGCAAGTATATTATAGGATGATGTTTGTTGAGACCTTCTGTTAGAAATAAAAATCTTGGATGCTAATTTTAAATTGTTAAAAGCTTGAGTGTACTTAATTTCAATGTAAACATTTTTTATTTGGTTGTTGCATGTTCACTTCCAAACTTGTTGGGTGAAGTCTAAGAAACCCAAAGTTTTGCTCTTAGTGAAATTGACTATAGGAAGGAATGGGTAACGACTTTCCTGAGGGTACTTGTAGTTAAATAACCACAATTTGTAATGACAGGAAGAAGTGTGAGTATTTTGGTGTTATGGATAGTACGGGTTTTTCATACATTTCATATTTGCTTGCCCAAATTGTAATGATTCTAAGGGTAAATTTTAGGATCAAATTAAGATACAGGAATGTTTGGTTATTCTATGAAGTGGGACGAGTTAGTCCAATGACACATCAAATTGCCTAATGGTCATATATCATCCATAGCATGTTTGCCTTTCCATTCGGCAGAGAGTCTCTCCTTCACATAGGTTATCTGCAATGCGGTGAATAGAACTTTTAACCGTTATGTTGACCAGGCTGGATCCTAGACTCCTATGGCTGACGACCTAGATCGCCAAAAGGGAGCGACAATACTCCTAGTTGTAAAACAATCATTTATGAAGAAATTATTTCTCCATGTAAAATAAACTGCTATTAGGACTAATGGAATATTATTCCCGATATGGTACGCATCTGCAAAAACATACAACTTTAAGGAAAACAACATCAGCTATACAAATGAATAAAGGAGGCATGAATCCTCCTAATAGAATAGGCGAGGAGATATACAGAGGAAAGTGAAAGAGAGAAAAATATTACTAGCAACAAGATAGACGGAGTAATTTGAGCTGAGAAAAATGTGTCAAGAGATGACCAGCCACTAATTCAAAGGAAGAATCCTCTAAGAAGTATGCCTCAAACTTAAACTAGTAGGGATTATCTTGATGTTTCCATCAAAATAAGAGAAGCCTCAACTATAGCACCTCCTAAGCCTACTCCATAACAAGCACAGACTCATTCATTGTCCTTCGTGCATGTGCTAGCCCATCCACTGCAGCTACTGAAAAGATTAAAGGGTAAAAGGAAGCAAAATGTTATTGATGAGAAGATCCTGTCTATGAAGAGCCTGACAGAAAAACAACCTGATTTCTTTCAAATACTACAGTTTGATGGGTTCGAGAAATTCATGAGGCTTAAAGGCTCATGCATTCCCTCTTAGATTGGGGAATTTTACACAGCCTATGAAGCATTGGTGCCTAAAATAAAAACAAGGAAAGTGAGTTCAAACCAGTAAGAATAGTTTTCACTGTTAGAGGCACATTTGTAGATTGCCATAGTGAACATATAAACATTGTGATGGGAATGGAACTACATTCTTAACATCATTATGATGGATTGCCTTGGTCTTCATCATTAGATTTCCTGAAGGAGTGGTCGGCTCCTCTGATTTATTAAAGCACTGATACATAAATTAGGTTTAGAACTCTTATAAAAAAGAGGAACCAGTACGTTGGTGTTAAATTCTGGTTTGTCTTTATCAATACTACTATCATGCAATCTCAAAATGAGTCTGTCATGCTCCTTCCCAAAGTATCTAACGTTAGTTGTATCATGCACAAGAGGATTATTGATCTTGGATTGCTAATATCACAGGAAATGTCCATGAGAGCCGAACAAAAGTACACATCCCTGTTGTATCCTTGATTGATTACTGAATCTGCAGACATGTTGAAGTTAGTATGGACACTACAAGGGATTTCAAATTCATCCCATCTTCTTCCACTGTCATTCGACGCATTGAGGCCAAATATACTGATGGGGAAGTTTTTACTAGAGGAGTAGGCCAGAGGGACACAACTTCTGAGATTGATATCGGCCTATTATATATATATATATATACAGTTGAACCAACTTCGGCCTCTAGGACCAAATGTACCTCTTCTCCTTGTTCCTCCTCATAGGATACATATACTTCCTCACCCAGTGAGCGAATCTGAATCACTCAAGTGATGATCTTTAGGATGGGGAGTCTGTCTAAATACGCTGAGATAAGGACAACAAAGCTTGAAAAATTAGTCATAGAGATGCTCGACGGAGTTATATCTTCTTCACTTACCCCAATTCAATCCTCATTCCATGCCTTATCCCTCAGTGTTATATCATACGTGACCAAACAGAAGCGGCCTTCGGAGAAAGTATCTTTACAACCCAATGTTTGCAAATTTGCAGACACGAGTAGAATATCTGAACTGGTTGACTTCGATGCCTTGATGAGAACTGTAGCTGACAAGGATGCACCTGAAGAGGCAGAAATTGCAGATATAGATGTTGAGACTGATGACTATAGGGAAACAACACGGGAGGAGTTTACACCAACACAAGAGGAGAATCACATCTTTGGAAACCTATCACATCCAAGACGTACAGTGATGAAACATCTGATTCACACATCATAAATTGAATCATCCACAACAGCTACTATTGGACCTGAGAATACCACCTCGGATGTGAGTATTCTTAGAACTAATGCCCAACTACAGGGTATCGCTCAGACTTTTGATGCCATAACAGTGGAAGAGACCACATAGACGGTATTTCCCTTAACCATCCTCCTTGGTTTGCTTTTATTTTAATTTTGATACTAATAATCGCATTCAAGGACAAACACTTGTCTATGGATGGGACAACCTAACCTTGTTTTATTATTTCGCCACCTCTTGTTCTGAAAGTGGTTGTTCTTGTAAAATTTGAGTCTCAAATTCAATCAATACCGATTACCTGAAAAGTGCTATAAATTGAACAAACATGAATGTGAAAATACATAAGAACGAATGAAGTCATATAAGCAGTATATAAACTCTTTGAATCTATTTATGATTAGTCATTTATCAATTTGAGTTTTTAAGGACCATTGAACAGTATGGAAAGTGCCTTATCTTGATTGACTTAAGTGTTAGTTCCTTGTGTGGTGAGGCTACCTTGAACCTTGCACGAATAAACCTAGACTTTGCTCGGTTATTCTAATTGATTTAGAGAGGTATCCTCTTGGCATGATCTTACAAAATTCTTAAGAGTATTAGGAAACTTTGAAACATACCTCTTTCGTGGCCTACCCGTGAGTGTGTAAAAAACTTAAGAACATCATTTGAGCCTCACCTCTTCCTTGGAAAAACTTGATGAAACCTAAAACTTACATTTCAACTACCGATAACATTTTTTGAGACTTGATAAAAGAAATTACCTTAAATCCAATGTTGGGTGTTTGGTGAGAAGGGAAAGAAGAAGTCAAGAAGTTAAAAAGAGTCTCACAAACACATGGTAATGCAGAAAAATGCATGAGCTCCATATAAAATAAAAGAAAGAAGAAGCAAAGTCATGAAAAAAAGCTCAAAATATAAATAAAATGGGTTTTAAAGCAATCCATGAAGGCAAATAAATGATGACCTTGAAGCACTTCACTAAGGGTATAAAAAGGAAGATAGGGGATAGCTTAAGAAAACCTTTCACTAAAAGCTTTATCAAAATATTCACTTAAAGCTTTATCCTTGACACCATTGCCTTATGAATTTTTCTAACAAAGCGCATTAGTTTTTGTCAACATATATTGCGGTCACACCTTAAGAACTCTTCACCATACTTGTTTTCTCCTATTTTTTTCCTATTTTACTAGTTGTGACAAAATTATATCTTGATATTTGAAATTTTGGTGTCACAAACTGAATGTAATTTTATTTCAATACTCGAAAATGTCTTGAACTATCAGTATTTAGAACAGAATTCTTAGTAACTACTAGTTTCATTTCCACTGCCTTGGGACACGACCCCAAACCTTGATTGATTTACTTTACTAGCTTTGATCCGTAGACATTTAAACAAATAAAACCAACGTTTATCAATTGATCCACATCGACATCATGCATGTTTCTATTGTCATTATTATTCCCATTTGTACCAGCATAACACCCTTTCACACTCATTGCTTCACATATTTAGAGAAATAAATCAAGAAATTCTAAAGAGAAAAGTCTATGAAAACAAAATTACTTCACCCAAAGACTTCAATAAAAGAATTCTATGCACCACTCCCCGGTATAAACCCGACGATGAGTTGGGGTTTATCACACAATGAGTAATACATTAAAGAATTAAAGTATGATGCAAAGAAGTTATCTAATCTTATGTGGAAATATAATTTTGCGCTACATAAAAATAATCATGAAGTTTTAAGTATCAATATCAAGAGTAGTATATTGTAAGCAAGTTATAACAATAATGAGTAACACATTATTTGAATTATTAGAGGGAGAACCATAGAATTGTGTGAAATCGAATAATAATATCACTTTATTGGTAATAATTATTTGCCCTAAGTTGTTGAATCTCAATGTATATGATAGCTTTTGATTATAATAATTATCTCTCAATCAAATATCACTTTTAGGGTGAGTTCTCTGAATCTCAACAAGCTAAATAATAAAAAATAACCTAATTCTTTAATCAAACCCACTTTGTCAAATTGGGTTGTACAGACGCAAAACAATTCAACTACCAATCATTCGTACTACTACATAACTCTTTCTCAAGAAAGCATAGCGAGCTCAACTAAAACTGGAGTTACAAATTTAGTTCATCAATACAAAATGAATAAATAATTGAATCCATTTCAAAACAACATTAAACTCAGCAATTAATAATACTCGTAAGCTAATTTGTGTATCCGAATACATCATTACAACCCTAGGGAAGGGGTTTCAGCCAACATCCTAAAATATGATTAAACTTTGGTGAGAAAACTATGGTGAGAATACTTTTCATTATCATGATCGTACAAGTATGTGGGAAAACCTTTGACAACAAAATAATACTCTCATCAAAAATCATCTTCAAAACATTTATATCAGTGCATTTAAAAGCAAGCATATCTTTGTAAAACAATATTTCATAGTTCATAAGCTTCATCATATGTTCATAGTGTAAAATCATAGATCATGCATGGGTTCATATAGATTCAGATAAAAATCATTTACAAACTTCAATTTATCATTTATAAGATTGAAAACAAGCAGTTAAATTACAACAGAAAAAGAACCCTTATAGATAAAATAAAACCCACACTTCAAATTGAGAATATAAATTGTAAAATTTGAATATCTTTGGAACCCTATGGAGTATAGGAGTCCATAGGTGAATACTAGAATATCATAGTGGTAAATGCCCAATACCATGATTAATTGAATATGTTTGAGTAAAACCCTAGATTCTTTCTCATTAGATTTACAAAGAACATCACGGATGAACTTCGAGGGCAATTTACGGTTTAGGTGATTGATTTAGAATGGTTTTTATACCTCATTTTAAGTAAAGGTCCAAGGTGTATAGCATATTATTGAATCTTAATGCTATTAGAAAAGTTGTTTTTCATGAGTTTGAGTTTGTTAAATGTTGTCGTTTGTTCACAAGTTCTTTCTAGTATTCAATAAAAATTGAGTGAAGTCATTATTCTTTTTTGAGTCAAAAAGTATTCAAAGTGTAACTTATGCTTCTCATAATCAAAGTATTTGATATTATAATTATTAAATGGATTAGGAAAAAACTCTTTAATCAGGTGCTTCTATGAATATAAATTTTTCTTATTTAAGAAAACATGTTTGTTTGAATATATGAGTAAATTATAAGGCAGAAAAAAAATATTTCTTTAGAGTTAGGGAGATATTTGAGAAACTAGACATTCACAACAAACTTCAATATTAAGTTATATAAGATATGAATTAATTAACTAGCATTTTTTGTTATATTCCTATATTAAATCTAGTTTTGATTATGTAATCCAAACCATTAAACAAATCTAAATTGACCAATTTATAATAATTATATTGATAGTGCAGTGCTTCGCATTAGTGCGTACTTTGCCCATAATTTAGGAGCCTCAACTTTGATGAAAATTTTCTACTTACAAAATCTTGTGCTCAAAACAAAATTACAAATTTCAAGTTTGATTCTTGTTGAGGGTACATCATCGGAATTGTGCAACATTTTGCTTGATGTTGAGATTTATAGTGTTATCGCACAAGAATAACTAAAAATCAACCTTTTCATTACTAAATGTAAATTTACTAGTATATAACAAAATGGTTCCCTACATTGAATAATGAAAATTGAGTTTGAATTTAAAATTTTCTTGTTGATATGGTGTTGGATAAAATTGATGAAGTTAGTATGGCCAATGATATAAAATTTTCCTTTTATGAAAGGTTATACACTATCTGCAATGTTTTTCCACTTTGGACCTTAGGTGAAAATGGATTTTTTATTACATTGAGATCGTACCAAAAATAGGCGCCTATGTATCCCACTAGTAGCAGGATTCATGTCACACGTAAATCATTACAAATGTCTAGAAAGGATTACAAAATAGTAGATACTCTTAAAAGAAGGATTAAGGAGGATGATATTCTCAATCTTTAGAAATAATGTCCTTACTACTCTTGTTGACTGATTGTGCGCTTTCATTATAAATGCTTCAGTGCAAATTTCGATTGATCATCTTTAATAACATTTGTGCTTGTGCTTTTGATATTTTTATTGCTGGTTGATCTATTTGTAACTTTATCTTGCCCCTTCATATAATTCTTTGAATCTTGAACTCTAGGATAGGAAAATCTTCAGTGTCATGTCCTCTAATGATCTAGTGGAAAGCACAACTCTTGGATAAATCAATGTTTATGGTGTATACATGAATGAATAGCTTTCCTAATTGTAGAACTTCATGTTCTCTCAGACTCTTAAATATATTTGTATATGGCTCATCTAAATGAGTGAAGGAGAAAGATTTAATCTTCTTCTATTGTCGCGAGCTAGACTTTTCTTGGAGATACTATTTTTCGCAATGAGATTGGACATGCACAGTGTAATGGTTTAAACAAGAATAAGACTACAAAAGTTTATGATGGGTGGTGTTGCAGATGGTGCATAACCATAAAATTGAATTATGTTGTCTAATTTTTCTTTGTAGATTTTCTAGTAACATCGGTTTAAAGGTTTGGTGGACAACATGAGATGCCGATTTGTCTACAATCCTTCGTACCTGAATAATGTTATTTAATCTGTTTTCAAATCTTAATCAATTAGCGAACTTTTGTGACAAACTTCAAAGTAGCTTTTCTAAATATACCCCTTCTTCAACATTTACGAAGCTTGATATAAATTCCTCTTAAAAAAATAAAGGATCTAATTTTGATGCTTAGAGCCTCTATTATGTGGCATATTCTTGAAAAGATTCATAGAGTATTTTCTTCACTTATAGACAATCACCTCTATGCAATTCATCTCCATTGTTGAACTCACATTTCTTTAGAAGTCCGTGATCCATATCTTTTAATATGTGCCATCTGCTAAAGCCTTGCAAAGTGTACAAAGAAAAAGCAAACCATGATAAACTTTGAATGAATAATCTCATTTGTATGGTTTCAACCTTTCCAATGTAACGTTATCTCTTGCAATAGTCCTTTAAGTGGATAACAGGGTTTCCTTTCCAATTGAAAGTATTGAACTTTGGTAGGATATAACCTGGTGGAAGCTCAACATTTTGATGCACACATAAATTCTTATACTCAAGACTCTGACAAATTCTTGAGTGCAACTCTTCATCAAAATCTTTCCTCATATTGTTGAGCTCCTTTTTGAAATCTTCGTGGCATGTGAACTGAGTATCCTTTACTCATCTAGAATATGGATGAACTATTAATTCATCACGTTTTTCGTTGGGTTTTAGAAGGTCTGAATTGATAATAAAGAGTTTCAACTTTTATGAAGAGTTGCGACATTTATGAAAGGTTGCGACTTTTATGAAAAGTTATGACTTTTATGAAAATTGGCGACTTTTATGAAAAGTTGTGAAAATTTGAGACTTTCATGAAATGTGACGACCTTCATGAAAGATTACGACTTTAACAAAGGTTGGTGACCTTTCTGGAAAGGCACTATAACAACATTTTGCACTACCCTTTGTTTTATATAAATTGAGGAATTTCCTCTCATTTTAAAAATAGAGTTTTTAGACTTCTTCTACTACTAGCATGTAAGAACCCCCGAAAATAAATTAAGTTGTCTATAGACTCACATGCCCCTTATAATCTTGTTTAACATGCTAATTAAGTATTCTAAAGAATGCATGATTGATTTGAACTAATTTGGAAGTCAAACGTCGAAGAACGTCCAAGACATTCTAAAGTTAGCGCTTCGATGTACTTGAGTGTGCTTAGCATGTTTTGATGAGTTGCGTGTCTTGTTTGATGCTGCAACCGGTATGGAAAGTTCTTGACATATACAAGAATGTATTTACATTGAATAAGTTCGTGAACAACTCACCAAGGGCCCAAAAAAAGGCCCTCAAGAAGGACCCCAAACACTGCCCATGCACTGCATTGGAAGTGTCAATCGACAACTATGAATGGCGCTCTTTCAGTGAAACTACACCCTGTTGATGGGGAGGCACTGTTCATGAATTAGCCTGGTGAAGTCTCAATCCAGTTGAAGACCCTCAGACCCAAACGACGGTTGCCAATATGGACCGTCATTAGGCCTAACGAGAGTCGATGCTTCTCCGTCCCCTGCAACAATCTACTAGACGCACCGATTTATTATGGAGTGAATGGGAAATTTACCCCACGTCCAAACCTGATCCTAGGATGTTCATGTAGCTATTTTTTGGTATATTTAGTTGGTTATTAAGATCAAATAGTCATTTTCAAATTCATTCTTCAAATTAGACTTTCCCTCTCAAAAATATCTGTAGAAACCACCATATGAGATAAAGCTCAAGAACATCTTGGGGCTTTGATTCTCATGGAGTATTGATCATGTTTTCGTGATTCTGTTCTACAATAAGGTAGGCTGATCCTTAAACCTTAGTAAGCCTTTCTTCTAATGAGTCCCTTCTAATGATTTCAATGAAAGTTCATGATCTACTTGTCAAATCTTTAAATATAGCCATGGGTTCCTTCTAAAAATGATTTAAAAAGCATGATTAAAATTATTTGATGATTAGCTACTGTTTTTCATGTTTAATTCAATCAAATTTCATGATGAACCCTTGATCCCTTACAATCTCAACATGGCCTATAATGTAGTATCCTGTGATCTTGCTACTTCAATGATTGTTATGAGATTCAATTATGATAAGATTATTTAGTTACTGACTAAGATGTAAATTTATTTTCATGAATGTAGACCCCAGACGATACCGGCGTCGTTGACCTCTCAGAAGTCGCAGACAAGCCTACATATGTCATTCTTACTTCATCTAGTTTAATGTTAGCGGAAAATTTAAAACTTTTTCTTTCCTAACATTCTTACTAAACATTATATTACATGTATAATTGTTCACCATCAACCATCTAATATTAAGATCATCAAATGAAAGAAATAGTTCGTATAAATGTGTACTTGCCAAAACGGCACCAATGTAAAGTATGAAATGAAATGGGAAATGAAACACTAGTGGAACATGCTGCACTACCTAAAGACTACATCTAAGATAGATAATAACAGTAGACATCCTCGAAAGCATGAGGGCCAACCAAGTTTGGATAAAAGCTCCACGTCCGGATAGTTGAAACATCGTACTGTAAGATCTAACGTCAACCTGTGCCTGCACCTAAAAAGTAGATATTTGTATGGAATTAGTACACACTTGTAATAAGTATGGGTACATGCAAGCAAACTCCAAGGAAATGCATGAGAAAGAATATCTCTTTCCAAAAAACATGATCTATGGAAAGTCAAGTCAGTGGACTTGCCAAATTTGGATTTGGAATGTTCTTCCATGAGCGTAACATGCATCATCAAACTTATCATTTTACAAACAACACATAACATATTTCACACAGCACATATCATAATTCATGTAACACTAACTTTTCTCATATCATTCATTCGTATGCCATGAGACCTTTGAATCATGGACTTGACGTTAAGACTTCCCGAAAATGAGGGCTAATCATATGGAACCTCAACCGGGGAGTCTGCTTTAGCAAAAACAAAGTCTTCTTCATTCATTCATACATACTTCATTTCATTTCATTCATTGTCCAGTGTAAACACCAGCTATACCTAGGATGTACTTTAAGACTTTCATCGGGTTCGTTTTGCAATGACCAAGAATGACCTTATGTCATTACTTGAATCTAACTCACCTCTTGATTATCCTATCCTAAAACATTTGTTTTCATTTGATTCATTATGTGCATCATTTGAGGCTGGACTCATTCATTCATTGGAACCATTAACTTTAACCGACATAGGTCATGTGAGATCAAAAAATCTAGTGTCATGAAACCCCACATCCAAAAGAGGTGGAATCAACGGCCAAAGTGACACAAAAAATGCTAGCGTACATGGGAATTGAACCACACCAGATCAGTATATCGGTAGTACAGGTTCGAAAACTGGGATATATAGTATGACCCATACCCAACATGCCGGACAGTTGTATCTGATGAGAGTTACGTGAACCTCCGCCCTTCCCGAAAGAAGGCATCACTGCTCATAGCTAGTGTATCGGTGCTCAATATAAAGTTCCATTACATTCAACTCATACGTCATGGAAGCAATCTTCTATTATGAAGACATCATAGCTCAATAGATGATTTCTCATCTCATCATTAGTATTGAGTGTGTTAATCTCAATAGATTCATTAGAGTGTTCATAGAGACTGGTCTCTTCATTAACTTTACACTCTCATAGTTGATTATGTTTTGGTAACATTAACATTGTCACGACCCAAATCGGTGACGCGACTGGCACCCACATTGACCCTCCTATGTGAGCGAACCAACCAATCTAAACCCAAACATAAATAATAAAATACAACGCGGAAGACTTAGCTCAATAACGACAAACGAATACTTAACTATCCCCAAAATCCGGAAGTCATCATCACAAGAACATCTATGATTACATTACGAAACTAAGAATATTCTAAGAAGTTAAACAAATGAAAGCTAGTCCATGCCGGAACTTCAAGGCATCAAGACGAGAAAAGAAGATCCAGTCCAAGCTAGAAGCATAGCTCACCCTGAGATCCGGTACAGTGAAGACTGGCTAGAATCGCGATCGAGTTGAAGACGACGGCACGGTTGCTGCACTCCACAAATACAAGAAAGAAACAAACAAGTAGGAGTCAGTACAACCACACGTACTGAGTAGGTATCATCGGCCAACTCAGAATAGAAAACAGTATATATCAGTTAATCTCACAAATCAACTATAATACTCAACATGTAGTAACAACAAATACTACAATCATCAATAATATCACCAAGTTCATCCAGGAGGACTCAAGCCTCAACATCATACTCATTAAGGAAAAACAAGTTCATTAGACGTAGCATATTAACATCTTTGAAGATTCAGAACTTATTCCTCTCGTGTCGGTACGTGACACTCCGATCCATATTCTATCCCGGTGCCGGAACGTGGCACTCCGATCCATATTCTATCCTTGTGCCGGAACGTGACACTCCGATCCATATTCTGTCCGTTGCCCCTACCATGTGGTGCAGTAGTGGCTCCAGTTTGCCCATTACCTCGGTCGTTTTGGTAACCACCATTACCTCGGCCACCACGCCCTCCAGAATAACGGCCTCTACCATGACCATCTCTACCTCTGACTGTGGGAGTTCTGTGACTCTGCCTTGGACAATACTTCCTAATGTGTCCAGTCTCCCCACATCCATAACACCCTCTGGATTCAAGCATCGGTCTCTCGGAGAAGTGTTGACCGGTCTGAGATGGTCCCCCTACTACAGTCTGTAGTGAAGACTGAATTGGTCGGACTGAGTAACCTCCAGAACCCTGTCCTCTAGTGTATGAACCCTTAAACTCACCTCCCTTTCGAAACCTTTTTGATGTCGATGCCATGGTGGAGTCATCTGGCTTTACTCCTTCCACCTCTATTACGAAGTCTACCACCTCTTGGAAGGATTTTGCCGTAGCCGCTACCTGTAAGGCTGAAATCCGCAATTCCGACCTCAACCCTTTCACAAACCGGCGAATCCGCTCTTGTAGACTGAAACAAAGCTGGGTGGCATACCGGGATAATGCACGAAACTTAGCCTCATATGCAGTAACAGACATCCTACCTTGCTCTAGGCTCAAGAACTCATCTCTTTTCCTATCCCTCAAGGTCCGGGGAATATACTTCTCCATAAATAAATTAGAGAATGAGGCCCAAGTCATGGGTGGTGCCTCTGTTGGTTGACACTCAACATGTGACCGCCACCACATTTTGGCGTTCCCTTGAAACTGATAACTCACGAACTCAACGCCAAACCGTTCCACGATACCCATCTTGTGCAGTAGCTCATGACAGTCGACCAGAAAATCGTAAGCATCCTCAGATTCTGCACCCTTGAAGACTGGAGGTTTCAATTTTAAGAACTTACTGAAAAGTTCATGCTGATCACTTGTCATTATAGGCCCTGTAGTCAGACGAGGAAACGTGCCTATTTCCAATGGAGCATCCATGCGGGGAGCCACAGTAGCCGCATGTTGTACCTCCGGAGTCTGAGGTACTGGTGTAGAAAACACTGGAGGTGTCTGGCCCTGATCAGATAACCCGCTAAGATAAGCCAAAACCTGATTGATCATCTCTGGGGTAGGTTGGGGTGGCAGTTCCTCGTTCTGCACTTGTTCATTCTCCCCTTCCTCACCCTCTCTTATCACTTCCTCAGTTGATGGGGGAGTCACCGCCCTAGTACTAGTTGGGCTAGGTGCTTGCCCTCTTCCTCTAGAAGATGTCCTCCCACGACCTCTTCCACGGCCTTTCGCCACTACTCTTCCTTGAGCTACCGTCCCAGTGGCTAGCTCAGACGTTTCTTGTCTTGCCGGTGTTGGTGTTGGCGCCGACGTTGCTCTAGTTCTAACCATCTGCGAAATAGAATGAAGATGGTCAGATACCAATTTGTATCACCTAGATACCAATTGGACTCAAGTAGTAGCACGAAAGAAGGAATGAAAGAATAGAATTTTCCTAAAGTCCTATAGCCTCTCAAAGAAAAGTAAAGGCGTCCCCCTACCGTTCCTTAAGACTCTACTAGACTCGTTCTTGTGTGATGAGACCAACGAACCTAATGCTCTGATACCAACTTTGTCACGACCCAAAACCGGGACGCGACTGGCACCCACACTACCCTCCTGTGTGAGCGAACCAACCAATCTAAACCAAAACAAAATAATAAAATACAACGCGGAAGACTTAACTCAATAACGAAAAACGAATACTTAAATACGATACATATCCCCAAAATCCGGAAGTCATCATCACAAGAACCTCTACGATCATATTACGGAACTAAGAGTATTTCTAAGAAGTAAAACAAATGAAAGCTAGTCCATGCCGGAACTTCAAGGCATCAAGACGAGAAGAAGAAGATCCAGTCCAAGCTAGAAGCATAGCTCACCCTGAGATCCGGTACAGTGAAGACTGGCTAGAATCGCGGTCGAGTTGAAGACGACGGCACGGTTGCTGCACTCCACAAATACAAGAAAGAAACAAACAAGTAGGAGTCAGTACAACCACACGTACTGAGTAGGTATCATCGGCCAACTCAGAATAGAAAACAGTATATATCAATTAATCTCACAAATCAACTATAATACTCAACATGTAGTAACAACAAATACTACAATCATCAATAGTATCATCAAGTTCATCCAGGAGGACTCAAGCCTCAATACCATACTCATTAAGGAAAACAGGTTCATAGACTTAACATATTAACATCTTTCAAGATTCATAACTTATTCCTCTCGTGTCGGTACGTGACACTCCGATCCATATTCTATCCCGTGCCGGAACGTGGCACTCCGATCCTCATTTCTATCCTGGTGCCGGAACGTGGCACTCCGATCCTCATTTCTATCCTGATGCCGGAACGTGGCACTCCGATCCTCATTTCTATCCTGGTGCCGGAACGTGGCACTCCGATCCTCATTTCTATCCTGGTGCCGGAACGTGGCACTCCGATCCTCATTTCTATCCTGGTGCCGGAACGTGGCACTCCGATCCTCATTTCTATCCTGGTGCCGGAACGTGGCACTCCGATCCTCATATTCATCGAGCCTTCTTTTATACCAAGGCATCATAATTCTCATAACATAAATCATCAAGCCTTCTTTATACTAAGGCATTATCAATACAACACATAGTCCATCAAGCCTTCTTTATACCAAGGCATTAACAATGACAATACAAAGTCCATCAAGCCTTCTTTATACTAAGGCATTATCATTAACAATACAAAGTTCATCAAGCCTTCTTTATACTAAGGCATCCTCAATACCACACATAGTTCATCAAGCCTTCTTTTATACTAAGGCATTATAACAACAAAACAAGTTCATCAAGCCTTCTTTTATACTAAGGCATCCCAATTACAATACAAAGTTCATCAAGCCTTCTTTTATACTAAGGCATCCTAATTACAATACAAAGTTCATCAAGCCTTCTTTTATACTAAGGAATCCTAATTACAATACAAAGTTCATCAAGCCTTCTTTTATACTAAGGCATCACAATTTTCATAACAAGTTCAACAAGCCTTCATTTACACTAAGGCATCATAAATCTCATAACAAGTAAAATTAGGGTTTCATCAAGATTTAGGGTTCACAAGCCTCATCATGCTTATTTCATCACAAACATATAATCATACTCATACAATCATACAATTAAGCATATAGGAGGATTTACAAGAATACCCAATACATATCATTTGCTATTGAGAGTTTACTACAAATAGCATAAACCATAACCTACCTTCACCAAGGATTTGTGTTCAAGCAAGAATCTTCAAGAAACCTTCCTCCTTCTCTCTCAAGCACCTCTTTTCTCTTCTCTTTCTCTTTCTCTTTCTTCCTCCAACCTTCCTCTCTTCTTACCCTAAATCACAAGATTTCAAGTTTCAAAAGTAATGAAACCAACCCACCAAGTTACTCAAAGTTAGTCTTTCAACCCCCAAGGAATTGAACTAATAACAATAACCCACTAACTTTGTAAATTAAAGCCGGAATGGTCCAAAACACCCCTTTAAAAATAGTCAGAATTCTGACCCCGTCTGGGATTACGGAACCTGTGACGGTCCGTCGTGCCTGCGACGGTCCGTCACGCAGGTTCGTCAAGGATTCAAATTTCCTCAAGGAGTCTGTGACGGTCCGTCGTGAATACGACGGTCTGTCCTACACTTCCATCACAACGGACAGAGAGTTGCTCCCAGCACCAAATTCTCAAGAGTCTAAGTGTTTTGACACGGGGGCTCACGACGGTCCGTCGTGACTGTGACGGCCCGTCCTGCAGGTCCGTCACAGAGTTCAGAGACTCAGTTTCAACACTCAATTTCATAATGCCAAGTGTTTTGGAACGGGACACCCTCGACGGTCCGTCGTGCCCACGACGGTCCGTCGTGGTGTCCGTCGCATTCAGCCAGTTTTTCCCAAAAATAAATTCTGCTACTCAAACGACTAAACAGGTCGTTACACTATGTCCTTGAATCATATGAGTACATACCAAATCTTCTTGAAAGGATTCTATTCCCAAGCTTTCTTTTAAGAAAGTTCTCACCTGTAACCTACACTCGTATAAATAGAACAACTTATGGAATTAGAACATTGAATGCAGTAAGTAAGGTGAACATGCAAGAAAACAATGTTGAAACGGATATCTACTTTATAACATGCTTTTTGTCCTCTTTCAATATAAACCTTATAAAGACGGATTAACAACTATTTTCATGTCAATGTACACAAATAAGGCATACTCCAGAAATCAACAAGTTATAACCATAATAATTAGAATACACATAAAAATTTAGACTCTTAATCAAAGGTTATCCTAAAACTCACTTAAGTAATAAAAGAAAAGACCACCCATACATCCTCTTCAAAGACATCTATGTAATCCTTAAGATTACCCAAAGTAAGGTTATTCATTACATTACAATAATACATACTTCCATGTCATCAATTAACCCCTTTTCATTATTTAGACTCTACACCTAAAGTTACTATAATACTTACCTCAGTAATACATTAAAAGACCGTACATACACCCTATTCGATCATATCTAATTAATCCTCAAATATACCCTAGGTAAGAAGCTTTATATAATTCATGCTTTAAGAAGTCAACAATTTTTGTTACTCAGTTTAACAGAAAATCAACAATTAGATGACTTCACATAATGGAGTTGGAGAAGACCTAGGGAACTCACCTAGCATCCTCAAAGTCTACTCATGCAATGTGTGGATATCGTCCCATTCAACTATCCAAACGTTGTAGAACCTATTCAATAACTACAGTGTACATCCAATATAATGAGATTATGCATTAAAAAACATAGACCATTCTAGGTTTGTATGGAATCAAGTGTCATAAAGACCTACATCGTGGAAGGTGTTCTACTTCCCAAAGGTTCAACTAAGACTCATCCAATGTTGGCACAAGGTAAAAGGATATCAATGTCATCATTGTATTTTAGTCTCATTCTCAAGTATATATACTCCACAAGCATATCCTCTCGGTGCTTTTCCTTAATTCTTATAGAGGAATTCATTCCCTAGGTGTATTTGAGAAAGTATCATTACTAGTTCTACCAACTCATATTACTTTTTCATGGATAGCTCATTTTTAATTGGATTCATATTCAAGGTTCCATATAAGGCTTTTATAGAAGGGTACCTCATTTAGGTCTACCAATCCTATACATAATTCATTCATTCATTCATCAACATCCATGAAAAGGATGCAAAAGCCTTCCAAGTAAAGAGATAACATTCACATAACTTTCATGTATCAAGTAGCGGGACCTAATTCTACCAATCAAGACACATAATCATTATATCATCATATAGAGGGATCATACTCTCACCTGACAAATGCACATATACCAAATCATCCTTCACATTGTTCATCTATAAAAGCTATAACATGATAACACTCCATTTCACACAATAATACCGATAAGCCCATGTTCATAACATATATAAAACATAAACACCACTACCATAATGGACCATACGAATCAAGGCAATTCAATATCACTTATATACCAACTAGAGGAATTAGGTCAACTCACTACCTTCCAATCTTCGTCATCACCATTCTTTAGTCTTTTCAACCAATTCACTTTAAAATCTCTTACCAATATCATTGTAAACATTACTAAACCAACAATCAATCTATATGAATTCTCAAACAACATTCAATATAGATATTATTATTATAAGGAAGGTTATAAAAAATTATATTATGATCTATCCATAATTCAATAGCCCAATACAATCTACACATGAATTTACTAAGATGAATCCATTATTAAGAAGATCAAGTATTCCCTGTTGATCGCTACCTGTGAAAAAAATGTCTTCGCGATAGAGTTGAGGTTCTTCATAGGCAGGCGGGGTAGAAAATCTTCTCTCACTCTCATAAAGAGATTCACCCACATTAGAGACAAAACTAAGAATTCAAGGAATACGTGGGTTCGTGGAATTTTTTATCAAAAAACACCCAATTAACATAAATTATTTCATAAAACATTGATGTAAGTTGTTTCATGCAAGAACCAATGCTTTGAACGGAAAAATAGAATCTTTATGTTTTTGAACATCTTTGAAAAGAATTTAAATTTTGCTCCTTAAATGAGTGAAGAATAAAGGATCAAATCACCATACCTTAATTGAAGAATTCTTGAAACTGATGGAGAAACAATAAAGATCTTTGAGTCCTAGCTTTCAGGGAGTCTAAAGAGAAGTTCTTGTGACCTTGGGGTTTTGATTTGTATAATCAAGTCTATGTCTAGCTATTATAGTGTTAACTAACTTATATACCATAAAATACCTAAATGACCATCCATGACTTAATTAGGACCCTAGGTGGATTTCCCAAATAACCCTTGCCTTGGCCGAGACACTTTTAGAAAGTTACAAGTATCAATCGATAGATGCAACTCATGGAGCATCAACAAACCATTGAACAATCCTTCTTGTCCTTGGTTTTTTGAATAGATACCAAAAAACGGACTTATCTCCCACCACGAATAGTGGGTCTACGCCCCAATCGATGAGGCGTTAATGGTGCTAGGGGATTAGACTATTTTTATCAGCTTCTTGTAAAGACTTGGTTCCTCGAAGGTGGTTCTTGCAAAGTTTACCCAGATTTTTCAACCCTAAACATTTTTATGTAGGTTTAATACACCTCACCTATACATTTAGAGACAAAACAACACATAATACATGCAAAGGCACACTAGAACACACTAACATCCGGAAGTCTCGGTTGTTATTGGATGTTTGACTTCTAAACTCTATGAACTGACTTCTAATGCATGAATTAATTATTTTAAGACAATATTAAATTATATAACACATGATAGGCTGTAGTTTAACCTAATTAATTTTTAGGGTTGTAACAAGTGGAGATCCTAGATGAACCAGAGATGCCTCTTGCTAAAAACTTGATGAGGTTAGAGTGACGCAGACAAGTGATTCTGAAATTGAGGCATAGATTGATAAAGATATGGTGGAGGAGGATCGAAAGCTACAAATAAAGTCCTGGGTGAGATTTTTGAGGAGACTTTGGACATTGGGTCCCAAGTAAAGAGTCAAGCACCAGCCAATGAGGCCCCGACAGATTGAGAGAAGTATAGACACATTTTTCTTTACATCCCTCTCTCTCTCTCTCTCTCTTGCTTTATTTTAATATTGTGATATTTTTATCTCATTTTCATTTGAGGAAAAATACATTTTATTTTCTGAGGGGTGAGGCTCAACTTTTTTGTGCTATTTGTGACTTATATTTATGTGTATATATTTGGGGTGTTCCTTATTATATTGTTTTTTTAATTGTTTTTTTTGTATATGTGTGAGATTGTGTCTCCTTATGTTTAAATTGCAAATATTTTTACCCATTTGAAAATTTTTCTTCTTTTTTTATACCTCTTGTATGTACTTGAATGTGGTTGTTTGTCGGAAAATTTGAGTCACAGTTTCACAAATTTTCTATTATTTTGATAGTTTTTGCAATCGACCAGACATGAATGTGCGGCTACAATGAGGCCAAAAGAAGTTTCATAGAAAATATGTGAGATGTTTAAATATTGTTTTGATTATCCAATTATCAAATCGAGCTTTAGCGATGAACATTGCTCACTTGCAAAAGTGTGGAGTCTTGTTTGACTTTAGTGTCAATGGCTTGTGTGATTAGCTTACCTTGAACCATGCATGATGGAACATAGAATTTACTTTGCTTTTCCAGTTGATTAAGTGAGGTGAACTCATGATATGATCTTAGGCAATGTTGAAAGATTCTGAACCAATTTTACATATACCTCGTTTGTTGCTTACCTTGTGAGTGTGCGAAGCTCTTTTGAATACCCCTTGATCCTTACCTTTTCGGGATGAAACTTGATGAAAATATGACCCCTATGTTTGGGATTGCGGTGACAAGACAAGTTAAGTCAAAGAGTAAAAGACTAGTCTCCCTTTACACATATTGTTTAAAAAAATTGAAGCACTCCATACAAAAAAAGAGTAAAAAGTAGAAAAAAATTAAAATATAATAACAAATAATGAAAAGAAAAAGTAATGGAATACAATAAAAAAAAATAAAAAAAAAATGGGCTCTTGTCAACAATACATGGAAAGTAAATAAAAGGATGACTTATGAGTACAACAGAAATATCATGAACCAAGTAAACAGGGATGTTTTATGAGCACCACATCTCATAAGGATAAATCTCACTGAGCCACAACGACCATCTCTGTACACTCAACCTTGTTACAAGACTTAAAAAGACCTTTTTGATCTTGACTGAGCTGAATCACAATTTTATTGGAAAATATGGGCAAACCTGTGTTAAATCATGCTTTGTGTTCATCTTTGTCTATGTGAGCGTTGAAATTGATTCCAGAACCATAAATTGTGTATCATTGTGTGTCAATATAGAATCATTGTTTATGTTAGGGAAAGTGATCACTTCGGTTGAGCTTGAACATGTATTTGAAAAATGTATCGTGAGCCTGAAAATCGTAGATAATGCTATGTCACAACTTGAGACTTTGAGTGCAGATTTGATCCTTGCATGAGTATGTTTGTTGTGTGCATTCATGATAGAATCTTGTGAATCATTGTTTCAGACATCCTATTTGAACTGCTAAACTTGAGTCTTACTTGAGGATAAGCAAAAATTTAATTTGGGGGTGTTGATGATCCACAATTATGACTCATTTAAGGTTATAGTTTCACAGGTTTAGTATCCTCAAATGCATATTTTGTCTCTAATATTAATTAAAACATTGAGTTGAGGTATTTAGACATAATACAAAGGCATGGAAAAAATTAAGCAAAAAAGGAAGGAAGGCATCTTAAAGAACAAATAGTTGAAGACCTGAGGATCAGCATACCCATTTAGCCTGCCGCCAAACGGTCTCATCCTATCCTTTTCTTCTACTGAGCTGAGCGCTAAAAGAAAAGGATCAAAAAAATGAGGAAAGGTTCAATCAGCATGTGGTCAGGCAGTTTGTGAAGCAGTAGTATGTCACGCAATGATCCAAAACACAAATATGTTCTAGTTTAACGCCAGATGTCTATGAATATACCAAAGGGAGGATATCAGAGTAGATCGACGATCCTGATTAATTGAACCGAGTGATCTTTTGCAGCACAACTTTTTTATAACTATAAGTACATATTAATGTTTTTAGATTAGAATCGATTTTATTGGTTTTGAACAATAATTTTTAAACTTAACTTCTACTTTTAGCTTTCATGATCTCTTGGGAAACGTTACTCTTGAACGATTGAGATTTGAAGATTTTCATTTAAAAAAAAACTCACAGTGGGTGTTGGAAATTTTTCATCTTAAATTGATTTAAGTGAAAATAAATCATACTTAGTTGATGTTACTTCGATTTGGTATTATTTTCTTCCTATTCTTTGTGTCTAACTAAAATCTCAATTGCAGGGGTGTGATTTTGTAAATATATGCGTTGTTTAAATGTGATTTAACTTAGAAAAGCTATATTTAAAGTAAATGAGGTTGTACTTGCAAATACTATTTTCCTTGAAGCTTGTTTCTTGCTCGAGAGAGATATTCTAAAACTAAGATTATTAAGTTGAAAGGCCGGGATTATTTGATTGTCATGGGTTCCGCTAGAGAGATTGAATCCTAGTCTCTTTCCTACACTTTCACCTCAAGAGAGTTATTGGGATAAGGGGAAGGTTGGGTTAAAGGGAGCAATTTTGTGTTCGGTAGAAACTAAATTGATTCGATTAAGTTGCTGAGAGATAATTTAACCCCACTAAAGTCTAGCGTAGTAACATATATTCAACAATGAACTATCAATCTTAACAACCCTTCAATTTCCATTTTAGGATATTATGGTTACATTCCAACAATAATGTTTCTCCATTAGTCTCTCTTATTGTGTGTAGGTTTTTGAATTTTTATTCGATACAAAGCCCCAATTTTGAATTTATATTTGTGTCACCCCATCTATTTTTTTTATATTTTTAGTATATAACTTCTTTTATCTATGACTGGCATAACATAATTTGTTCTTTTCTAGAATATTCTCAATACCATTCCCTATGGAAACGATCCCTACCCTTGGTTGTTTTATATACGGATTGAGGAAGGTCCATACATTGTATTGGATAAAGTATCTTTTATGACATATCTTATTAGATATGCAACAGGATATTAAATATAGTCTATGAGTTGGAGTTACTTCCAAATTTAGGAGTAGTCTGCAACACCCCATACACTAGAAGTACCAAATAGCATAAGTTAGGAGTTAATGGTGCAACTGACCTGACGCACCCACAAACCATTAAATGACCCACAGTTAGTGTTGGTTATCCATTGATTGTTACTAGTGACCCTCTCCAAGAATCCTAATAAAAGAGGGTTAAGTATGGACATAGAAACAATTGGTCAGACTGTGGTATGTGGTCTTGGGTCGTACCTCAAATCTAATACATCAATACTTAGCGAAATTTGAATAGAATGGACCTAGATCCATAGATGGTCCATCGGTCTAGTCTGTTGGTGACCCCTGATCGAAGATAAGAATGGTTTTTTTGGTCTCTGTTTATGCATTAGACTCTAAACAACGTCGTTTAAATCCTAACCTACACATTATTTTTTTTTTTTAATTTTATCTTAGGAAAATAACTAGAACTTACCTAATTCATGTAATACATACAAATATAGAAGAATTCAAAGAGAAGAAGTAAAAGAAGACACGAAACCTAGTTCAAGATTGAAAAAGATTCCATCAGTTCCAACCCCAAAATCGAAATTCTACAAGGAAATTCCTAACCAGATATATGCTACTCCGCTAATGGGTTCCTTTCACCCTATTAGGTCCCTATAATTCAGTTACATTCTTGATTCCTTAATTTTCGCTAGGCTTAGGATTTCTTGAATGTTAGAAATGTTTGGTTTTGGATGTTAGTATGATCATAATAATATTATCATGTCGTTACTTAGTTTATTGCATAAAATTTAAGAACCTTACTTATTTACTTATTTGACTTCATGAATCGTACATTCTATGTGATATTATTAAGTTACCCATGCTCTAGTTATAAATATTTCACTATCACTACATTAATGTTGCATTTTTAATTTACAGTTCCAGTAGTTGAGCTTTATGGTATTATGTTTTTTTGTCCTAGTGTCTTATTTAGGTAATTGATTGGGATTAACTTCATACTGAGTTGGACTAGGACCAATCACTCTTATAATCCTAGAACTATGTGCCCATTTTGTTGTAAGTCCCCTCTTTGGCATTATTTCTATGACCACAGTAGTCATGACTTTATACCTAAGGTACGGAATATTAAGCCCTCTCAAAGGGCTTATACATTATACTCCACATTTATCTTATACAGGTTTATGTCGGTAAGTAATATCTCCGATTGTTCAGTACAACTCTATAGTGTCGACCATATTATCAGTACAGTTCAGGTTTCAGTGTTATCATGTTATAAAAATTTTCATTGCATGTACTTTACTTTATATTTTGTATATATTCATTAACCTTATAGTCTTGAAATATTATCATAACCTTTTTGCGTTATTCAGTTACGCTTTTATTCATCTTTACTAAATTATGCATGCCATATATTTTTCATGTAGTGATGGATACTTTCCACTACATCTTTATGTGATGTTGTTCTAGGACTCATCATTAAAATAACGTTTATATCGGTTCCTGATCTTGATTTCAGAAGAATAATTGGCAAGTCCTCATTCTTCGAGGATAAGTGATATATTATCTTTAATTCTTTTTTATATTTTTAGTTTATGTTTTTCTATATTAGTTGTGGCATTTCCCAACATTTCTATTTTTATAGAGGCTTTTTACCATTAGGTTTGACTTTTCAATTGTTGTTAAATTGTAACATCCCCCAAAAACAAGGTTAAACTAGTGCATAACATGTGTTCATGAGCTTTTAAGGTCTTAAAATTAGTTAATTATAGTGTTAAGAGGCAGTGTGTTAAGTTTTTAAGTGTATGGAAGTGAACAATCCAAGGTGTTTTAAAAAAAAGCCTTCAGACGTTCTTGTGTGTTCTAATGTTCCTTGGCATGTTTTTAATTTTTGTATATGTTCACATTGATGGGAGTGTTTCCCAGCACCTAGACAATCCGATTGATATTTAAACGTCTTGGAACAACTCCACAAGAACCACCCTAAGGTCCCTTAAGAAGGACCCGATTTGTGGCTCAAAACTATTAAAAGCAGCCCGAACCAACGATTGCCTAAATTACAGAAAATAGTCTAGTAGATGCTACGTCGATGGGGGCATCGTTCCACACTTAGGTGTAGGAACTGAGCCCCATAAATTCAAGGTCTTTGACACAATAGACTGACCTATAGAATGGAGCTATCGTTCAATCATCAGTACGTCAATAAAGGCGTCATTTTGTCCCTACATTTTTTGTAGATTTTCAGCCAAGGTAATGATATAAAGGTAAATTCAGCTAGCTTATAAAAAAAAGATTGGGAAGTTACTTAAGCTGTTTTGGGTATTTTAAGTTACTTTATAAGTCAAGAACATATAATGGAGTTCATTATTAAAAAATCAAATCCCAACCCCCTAAAAAATTACTCCAGAACTCCATTGACGCTATGAGCAATGTTGTAGCTAGGATCTTCATTTATCCATTATAAATCTTCATAATTGTCGTATCTTATTATCAATAAAGGTATGGTTTTTCATCCTTGAATCCTCATTCTTCAACGAGCCAACTTCCAAAGGCTTTTCCAATACTTTCAAAACTTAGATTTTCGCAAATTGATTTCTAGGAGTGGGCAATTCATGAAATTGTAATTCTTGCTAGAATCTGGGTGATTTGATTGTGGCCATACTGTATAAAATTATTTTGTAGATTACTTTGGCCTATTGAGTTATATAAAAGATCATGTTAGAATTGTAAATAGGCTGACTTAAATTGATGATTGTAAAATTTTAAATTTTTGAATCATTGTATTGTTTGATTATTTGTTGGAATTTATGTGTATGCCTATTGGTAAGACCCTTTGTGAATTGAATTTGTTGGAAAGGCTAATGATTGGAAGTGTTGATGATGGAATGATTGTATGTTGACCTAATATATTCTATACTGTGTAGTAAAGGTATTTAGTTGTGTTGGTTTTTATAGTCCAGTTATGGTGGTGGTGCTTATGTGTTATAATTGTGAAGAACATTGCCTTGTTGGCATTACTTTACGAAATGTGATATTATTATGATATAACTTGTATAGGTGATCAATGTGAAGGCTTATATGGTATATATGTATGAATGAACTGATAGAATGTTTTCTCCTAATTGATTATAGGTGATCATGATATACTATGGTGATGTCCTTATGTGTGTATACTTGATGTTAAAGTATTCATCTTAATTGACTATGTTCTTTTTATGATAGAATATGTTGATGTTCCTATCAAAATGAATAGGGTGAGCGGTAGTAGACATAGTTGTCACAATGTGCTACTTGAATGTTATTGTACATGAGTTGAGATGAAGATCTTTTTGTCTTGTTTCGGTTGACCTATGTTTGTCTACATGATACATGAAGAATGTGAATATGAACTCTTGAGTTAGTAGTGTTAAGCACCTTTGTCATGTATGTGAATATATGATTAAAATATGACCTTGAACATGGTTACGAGGGTCATTAACTTGGAACCTTCAAACTAGAAAGGATTTTATGATATCATTGAAGTTGAAAGTTGTAACAGTATCCTTTTTATGTGATTGATGGACTTAGGGGAAGGTTGATTGGAACAAAAAGAAATCATCTCAAAGAAAGTCATTGTTCTATCATATTAACCATTGAGTGGCAGCCCCAGATGACCCCTTTGTGGTAGAGGTATCATGTTTTGGTAAGACAAGAAGTGTTGCTTTTTAATATTGCTTGTGTGATTGAACTACTCTATGAGAACTAAGGCTAGCACCGAGTGAGTATACTTGGGGATTGACTCTACATAAGTTATGAATAGAGTACAAAGAAATCCCTGATATTCCTAAACCATGTGCCTACATTGAATGTGTCCTAGTTTTACCGTTAGCAAATAGAACACCCTCCATTGGAGTAGGGTAGACTCCAGATTCCATGCCTACCTAGTATGGTCTATGTCACTTAATGTCTACTCTTATCCAATGGGACATATTCTAGTGTTGTAGATGTTTTAAAACGTTTAGGTAGTGGAATGGGACACTATCTAGACATGTCACGATTAGTCTATGAAGATTATAGGATCTAAGTTCCCTATGTCATTTACAAGACCATTATGTGAAGTCCTCTGAGTGTTCAATTGAATATTAACTTACTTAATTAGTGATTATGACTTAACTTTATGCAGGTTTCACTAAAGGATACAAATGTAGGGTAGCTTTGAGGGTTTCTTAAGAAGACTTTAAGAGGGTCTATGGTCGGTCTCTTCATGTTTTAGTGATTCTTCGAATTACATTAGGTGGTGAGTTAAATGTTAAAAAGGAAATAATGTTATCTTAGATAGTCTTAAGGATTATTTAGGTGAGGTTGAAGAGGGTGTATGGGCGGTCTATTCTTGTCTTACTTAAGTAAGTCTTTGGATAATCTTTGGTAGGATTTTTGTATGCTTATTTGGTTTGAAGAGATGTTAATGCTATAGTTACTTGTAATGTGTCTTATATGTGTGTGTTTTTACTTGAAGGTGGTTTCTTATACTTATATTATGAGGGTTTCTCCAAAAAGAGCATGAATTCTAATGTACTAATGCCATATATTGTCTAATCTCTTAAGGTGTAGGTTGCAATTGAGAGGAGTTAGTTGAAGTGAATCTTTGATATTAGCATTCTTTCAAGCAAGTTATTGTATGCCCTCAATTCATTTGTGGACATATTTATGTTTAGCTTTTCTATTCAAAGTCATTGGAGTAGTCTTTTATATTTCTATTTTGTTGATATATGGGTTGTGACCCATGATATTCGTGTGTCTAATATGGCAAAAAGCGACTTAGCTTTCCTATGTTTTTCTATAAAAGAGATTTTGAGATGATGTTGTAAAAATTTTTAACTCCGCACTTTCTTTCATCTATATATGTGTTGAATAATGTCAACAGGATTGTATAAGACATATGAGAGGTCACTACGCTGAATGACGATTTGAGGATACCATTTATTTTAGGGTATACTCTTGCATCGTGACAAGCCTTGTATCAAAGTATAAGGTTATGAAGTAGTCTTTAGAAAACCAACAATCTCTTTAATGCCAGGTTTAGAGTCTAGTTCATCGGTGTGAGTCACGACACATCTATGAGTGAGAGGCTAAAGGACGATTGAGTTTCACTTTCTTCATTAATCTCTTGTCGTGCCATAGGGTTGAGATTACAAGTGTCTTTTCCTAATATGTTTTCTTGTGTTTATCAGATATCACTACTACAAGGATTACCACAATAAGGGTGGAAGATGAAAGAAGGAAGGAGGGAGTTCCTCCCCAAATTGAGCAAGTTCTCCAAGGCGGACAAGCTCCGCAAGGTGTTCAAGTTACTCAAAGTGAGAAAGTCCATATAGTTGGTCAAGGTGATGATGTTTCGGTAATTCCCTCGGACATGAATAATAAGGAGATAAGAGAGGCTCTCCTTATCCTAGACGAAGCCATGACGACTCAAGTGACATATTAGATCTAGGGTGAATTCTCTTGACATTACCATTACCTCTTGATTGAGGGAATTTTTGAGGATGAATCCTCCTATATTCCTTAGTTCTAAGGTTGAAGAATATCTCTAAGAGTTTATTGATGGTGTCTACAAGGTGTTGAATTTCAAGGGGGTGACCTCTACGGAGAAGGAAGAGTTGGCATCGTGTCAATTGAGGGAGGTGGCTCTAGTGTGGTACACTCATTGGAAATATAATAGGCCAGTTAAATTGTGTCCCCTAGAGGGAAGAGTTGAATGAAGCTTTGTTAGCAATGTACTTTCACCGTAAGAGGAGGGATGTGATGGTTCAAGTGTTCATAAACCTTAAGCAAGGTGATATGAGTGTTGAAGAGTATTCTTTGAAGTTTACCTTGTTGTATAGGTATGCTTGAACCTTTGTGTCTAACCCAAGGGATGAGATTAGTAGGCTTGTGACTAGTGTTGCTGACCTTGTGAAAAAAATTGTTGTATGGCCATGCTCCATAATAACATTGACTTTAATAGGCTTATGGTGTATACACAATAAAATGAACAGTAAAAACTTACTAGGATTTCAAGATATTTGAAGAGGTATGGATCTAATGATAAAAACTAACCTATATTTAATAAGAGGGCTCCAATTCAAGAAGGGTCTAGTTCTTCTAAGGTCAACATTAAAAGTGTTAGCGGTTCCCAAGTTGTGAATCCTACTTGTGGGAACAGGCCCCTTGGGAAATGTCTAGCCAGTACTGGTGGTTGTTTTTGTGATAGTAAGGATGGTCACGACGTGAGGGATTATCCTACTATTCAGTCTAGATGATGAGAGACCAAGCAAGTTCCTCGATGTGTTCTGGATGGTCGTGCTCTAGAGAGGAATCACTTTTATTTCCTCAATGCTAAGCCAAATTCGTTTGATAATGCTGGTAAGTTATAGTTCTCTCTTTAGTTGGAATAGGTTCCTTCTATATGGGGGAGTATGGTGAGTAGTTGGATTTTAGATTTTTGTCTCTTCTCTTCTATTCCATTAAAACATGAGAGTTAGATTGTGATAATAGCATGTTGCATCTTGTTTAGGAGTCTTGTAAAAACAAATTTAATTGATCTCCTTCCATTGTGCATATTTTTTCATGAAGTTATATTTATGTGTTAAAATGAGTTTTGATGAATTTGTCTATTACATTGTCATGCCTTAGATATAAATTGCATAAATTTTGCATTTTTTTATTTAGTGAGCATGTCTTATTATGTGGTATTTGAATTTTTTGCTAAATTGTATTTTCATGAGAAATGGTTTTAATGTGCTTAAAAATGATGTATATGAGCTTGGTAATGTGTGGAAAAAGAAGTTCCTCTGATATAATGTCAAAAGGTAGAGTCTTATTGCATAATGAGTTGTAGAGATTATGCCTACTTTCTTATTGTTTTTGAGTAGATTTATAATGTGGAGTTGATGTTGCTCCTATACATCTGTATTGTACATTGTGTTATATGATTATGAGCTGATTGTCTTGAGTCTTATCTCTTGAAATTTTTTAACGAGTAGCAAGTGTTATTACAGGACTAATATTGTCCAAGGTGTGGAGAATGTAACATCCCTAAAATGAACAAGGTGAAATTAAAGCCTAACATGTTTTTCATGAGCTTTTAAGGTCTTAGAAGGGTTAATTATAGTGTCCAGAGGATGTGAGTTGAGTTTGGAAGAATTTTGGAGTGAAACGTTCTAGAACATCCAAGACTTTCAAAAGTTAGTCTTGAGATGTGCTTGTGTGTTCTAGTGTGTCTTGGCATGTTTTAAGTCTTGGTTTGGGTTCAAATGGATGGGAGAAGTTACTAATAACAAGATGTGTGTATTTAGGTTTGAAATTCCAAACACAACTCACGAAGGACCACCCAAAGTTCCCTTAAGGAGGACCCAACATGTGGCTTAATACAGCCAAAAGCCGTCCAAACCTAAACAACAGACAGTAGTCTAGTCGATGCTCAGTCGATGGGGGGAATCGCTCCACATATAGGTGTGGGAGATAAGCCCCCCGAAAAACAAGATATATGACACAATCTACGGACCTTCAAGCCGACGTTCAATTGATGGTTCATCATATACAAGTGTTGTTTGGTGCCTACAATTTTTGTAGAGTTTCGACCAAGGTAAAGGTATATAGGGAAATTCACCTAGATTCTATATAAAAACTAGGGCGGTTACTTTAGGTGTTTTAGATATTTTGAGTAACTTTATAAGTATAGTACCTATAGTTGAGCTCATTATTCAAAAATTGAAACTCAAACCCCAAATAGAATCCTCTAGAACTCCACTGATGCTAGGAACATTGTGGGAAATAGAAGCTTGATTTCTCCATTGAATATTCATCATTGTCGTGGTTTATCTGCTTTGTCATCCTTGAATCGTCTTCCTTCAAGGAGCCAAGTTCCAAAGGTGTTTCCAAAACTTTCAAAACATAGATTTTCCTAAATTTAATTCTTGCCATGGGTTGTCGCATTAAATTATCTGAATGAATGATTTATGTTTTAATTGATGTTAAATGAAACATTTTGATAAAAAATCCAATACACTGATGCAATTCATGAAATCATAATTTTGATATTATTTGGGTGATTTGATCATGGCCTTATTGTATTGAGTTCTTGCTAGATTACTTTGGGCTATTGAAGTATGTAAAGATCATATAAGAATTGTATATAGGCTGCCTTAATTTGATTATCTTCATATTGTATCTTGTTGGGTAAGGTTGTATTGGTTTGTATTAGTGTGCATGGATATTTATAATAAACTTTGTGAATTTAATTTGTTGGAATGTCTAAGGATTGGTGGTTTTGATGATGGAATGGCGGTACCTAATCTCTTCTATATTGTTTAGTATAGGTATTGAATTATGTTTATTGGTATGGTCCATTTATAGTTGTGGTGCTTATGTGTTATAATTGTGAAGAAAATGGCTTTGTATGCATTACTTTATGATTTGTGATATTATTATGTTATATCCTTTATAGGTGATCAATATGAAGGCTTATGTGGTATATTTGTATGAACGAATTGAAAGCATGTATTCTCCTAATTGATTATAGGTGATCATGATAGACTATAATAATGTCCTTATGTGTGTATACTTGATGTTGAAGTATATTTCTTTGTATCTGACTATATGAGTCTTATAATGGTATATGTTTATTTTTCGATAGGAATGAATAAGGTGACTTCTAGTAGACTTAGTTGTCCAAGTGTGCTACTTGAATATTATTGTACATGAGTTAAGATGAAAATATGTGTGTCTTGTTTTTGTAGACCAACATCCTTTTTCTTGATACAAAAAATATGTGAATTTGAATTTACTAAGTAGGCTTAAGAACCTTTGACATGTATGTGAATGTATTATTTAAATATGACCATGACCGTGACTAATAGGGTCATTAACTTGGAACCTTCAAACTATTAAGGAGGTTATGATATCCTTGAAATTGAATGTCGTAATAGTATCCTTCTTGTGTGAATGATGGACATAAGAGTAGGTTGGCTGGAACGACATGAAACCATCTCTAAGAAAGTCATTGAATTATCCTATTAACCATCAAGTGGCAGCCCTAGATGTTATGAAACGCAAGTACACCACAAGATTTACGGAAACCTTCAGGTAGGAATGAGGCGTGCTTGACCTCTCTAAGGTCTTACACACGCCTCTTAGCTATCATTCATTACATAAAGTATGAAAAGTAGTGGGGAAGTAAAATTTTCATCAGAATATAATAATAAGAAATATCTTTTATAAATACTAAGGATAGTATAATTGTCACAACTCAACTTAAAGACACGACATTAATATTTTAGGGACTCAACCCTTTATATTGAAAGAAAATATATGATAATTCTTAAAGAAGAACTTAAAAAACATAGACTATACCCATGAATGTATGAGGATTACTTAGTCTTGAGAGAGTGGATTCCCAAGCTTGACTTCTAATCTTCAACTTGCCTCCAACAAATACTTATTGAGTATCGAAAAGTATGGGGTTAGTACAAACATTTTACTATGTATAGCATATACAAATTCATTCAGAAAGGGACAATTTAGTTTAAACATAAAAGTCATGCTATTTTTATAAAAACCAACCTGAATTAAGTTTAAAAACATCATATAGTACCATTATTTAGAACATAAGTAAAACATCCATTCTCACTACATAAGAGCATACATACAGTTAACACAAAAAAGACACTTGAAATACTCCTATCCTAAGATATCATAAGGCTTTCCTAAGAAAAACATAAGGAAATCACCCATACAATCTCCTCAATACCAACTTAGGAGATCCTAAAGATTACTATGGATAATCATACTTCCTTTCATTTACACAAGTCACCACTCAATATCAACACAGTATAGAAACATATATATATGTACGAACTTCAGTTAAGAACCATCTTCCAAGGAAACCCCAAATTTACACTTGGTGCAATGTGAAAGTAGCATCGAATACATTAGTATAGGAATATCACATTGATCACATGCTAAGATTTCATCATACAAGTTTTAACATCAACATGCTTCCTTAACGTTTAACATAAAGTCACATCAATTTAATTTACATCATATCATGAACCATTAAGACATTTATCATAAGGTCACTAAGACTCCCTCCAAATGTCTAATTCTGCAATAGATAAGTAGGGTTCCATTCAGCCACCTACACTTAGTCGTACACCCATAAGAAGGCTCAGTTCTTTACATTCTTTTCTGGGGATAAGTTTAACCGACATAGACCATCAGAGCTTGACATGGAATCCCGGTATTACCTTTACCGATTGAGGGATCCCTACATGCCTAATGTAAGGTCATATTGTTTAGCCTTTACATGGGTTCTCCAATAGCTACACCTATGAGGGTGAAAAGTTAAGGGATAAGGAGATGGCTGATAAGTAAATAACCCTCTAATAATGAGAAGCACCCATCTCAAGAGGTACATTGGATACACATCCCCACTCACGAAGTGTGCGCACCCCTTCGTCGAATCCTCTCGGTACTAAGCATAACTCCACAATGGAAACCTAAACATTCGTTGATTATAGGATAGAAATAACTATTGAACAACCCATCTAAACTCACGAATGGTATCCAACCTCTAACCTATCTTGGAAAGCTCATTGGGAATAACGAGGATACTACTTAACACTTCATCTCTATTCACTAAGAGTGTTCACCCCAAAATCCCCCTTTTTCATACTTAGGAATAGTAGGTATGGTCTAGTCATTTAATCTTTACTAACGAAGAGTGTCCACCCTACAATCCCCCAATTTAATTCATTTGACTTCATTCATGCATTCAAGTGTGTGTGTGAGTACATGTGAGCACACCTTTCACATAATAGTAATTATTCATAACATTGATTTTCTTGACATGCTCAAAACTCACATTCATCACAATTCACACATTATCATACTTCACACACAAATACATACTTCATTTAGACATAAACCCTTCAAGGTACTCATTTAAACCTCCTAAAACATATCATGCATATACAGGTTAAAATCATCACATCACTTCAGATATCACATCTATAAGGCCATTTTCACAATACACATATATCTTCATAAGCATCAATTAAACACCCCCACAAAAGGTAGCCCATACCACTCAACCATAACTTAACCCGGATAGAACAACTTACCCTTCATCCAAGCCTTTACCACTTATTTAAAATTTATCCAATAATCCATCATAAAATATCCCTTAGAGAAGTAGCTAAAAGTCAATAACACCACCAAGAAACAATAAATTTAACATTACCTAATCATACTCATAAACCACATTTCATAAGACAAAAGTTGATAAAAAGAATAGACATTATTCTATTGGGGTTTTTACATTAAAATGATCATCTAATGATAAGAACACAACATTTGAATCAATAAAAATTATTCATGCAAAGACCCATACATAGAGTCAAAAAATAAAAAAATTTCAAGTTTGAAATGCTTTTTTAAATTTCATTGAAAGTTCTCCTTGAATAAAATAAGGTTCAAGGATGATCTACCATACCTTAATATTAAAAAACGCAAGAGAATTCGGTGAATAAAACGTGAAGATCTTTGTCGTCTTCCTTGTATCTTGAAGCTTCTTCAATGGAGGTTTTTGGGAGGAAGAGTTTTGGATAGAATTTGATTTGATCTTTGGGGTTTGAAATTGTAGGTGAAATGAAGTTTAAAATGACCTAAATCAGTCCACGAATGATACCCAAAGTTGACAAAAGATCCCCACACCATTTGAACCCTTTTCAAACTTGACACTTTACCTAAAAACACCACGGCCAAACTTGGGACTTGGCTGGGCGTCTTGAGGAATTCTCCTGATTTTTTCCTGTACAAATTTCTAAGGAAGTAGACCTCGTGTCAAGGGCACGTCGCGACGTAGGGCTTGAGATCTTGCCCCTGCGCGCTTCCTTGAGAAGCTTTTGGTCTAATGTTTGGGTCCTCGTCGGGTATCCTTATGGTGTCACTCTATGCATAGGAACCATATAGTAAACTTTACTCTCAAACCATCAGCCAAAACTTTACTACAAACACTACGACGCACTAGTTCAACTTTGACTAGTTTTCGTACGTCTTGGGCGTTTGACTTCCAAACTCTCCCAATCTTTATGAACTGACTTGTAATGCTAAAATATACTTTTATACTACATAATTAAATCATGAAACGCATGAGAATCTCGAGTTTGACCTATTCAATTTTTAGGGCGTAACACTAGAGGACCAATCTTTGGTAAATGTACCATGTTTTGGTAAGACTAAAAGTATTTCCTATTCATTGGCCTTGTGTGATTGAACTAATCTATGAGAAGTAAGTCTAGAACCAACAATCATGATTTATTCCCCATTCACGTTTGAAAAAATAAGTAAGACTCATTTGAAGCGTTAGTTTTGTTACTCGCCAGACCTCCTGGCCCTTTTGACTCTGTTTATATAATCGGGAAAATACATATGCCTGTGACAATTAGGATTAATTACAAAAATATGTGAATTTTTCTTACTAATATTATAATTTGACTTTTCATAGTCCAAATAAGAATAACGTAAATTTTTTTAATTATTAATTTTTTTCATAATTTAAAATGAGTGTCTCAATCAAATTGTTTGTTGATTTAAGAAAGAGTGGTTTATTAATTCTAGGAATATTAATGATAGATAAAAATAGATCAATGTATAATCTTTTAATACATAATTTTACAAAATAATGGAATTTCCATATTACTCGAGAATTTTTTCTTTTTAATATTTGGAAAAAAAAATATAATATTTGCATTTTTTAATATTATTTATTTTATAAGGATTAATTGATAATTTTTCGTGTAAGGATGAAATCCGAATAACAGTCCTCATCAAGGAAGTTGTCCCATCATACATCCGACTCATGAATAGAGGGTTCATAAAGCTTTGGGACTGACTCTACTTAAGGTGAGACTAGCTTTGAAGAAACCCTTCATATTCCTTCACCATGTGCCTACGTGAGATGTGTCTTAGTTCTTCCCTTGGAAAGTAGAACACCCTCAATCGGAGTAGGGTAGACTCTGGATACCATGCCTAGATAGTATTGTCTATGTCGGTCAATGCCTATTCTCATTATGTGGAATACATTCTAGTGTTGGAGAAGTTCTATCATGTGTACATAGTGGAATGAGATTCTACGTAGACATGGCACGAATAGGCTTTCAAGATGCTAAGATGTATGTTCCCTAGGTCTTTTCCAAGACCATTATATGAAGTACTCTTAATGTTTAATTGAATCTTAATTGACTTAAAGAGTGATTATGACTTACGTTAATGTAGGTTATATAAAAGGATCCCTATCTTGTGTAGGTTTGAGGATTGGTTATGTAGGCTTGAAGAGGGTGTATGGGATGTCTCTTCATCTTTTACTCAAGTGAATCTTAGAGTAACCTTAGTTAGTTGGTTATATGTTAAAAATGGAATAATCTTATCTTAGGTATTCTTAATGATTATTTAGGTGTGTTTTAAGAGGGTGTATGAGCAGTCTCTTTTTTTATTACTTAAATAGGTATTGGGATGACCTATTGTTGGAGGATTCTATACTTATATGGTTAGAATGGATTTTAATAAAATTATGTCTATTACTTGGAATGTGTCTTATGTGTGTGTGTTGACTTGAAGGTGGTTTCTTATACTTATGTATTCATAATAAACATTTATTTCTATATCATATACTAAATGACCTAAGAATGCCATATATTTCAACCAAAACTCACATTTAGAGAAATTTGTATACAATTGATGATCACGAATAATTTATAAAACTACCACAAGAGATTAACATGGTCATCGTCTGATCGTAAATAAACCAAAATTTGGTCTATTAATATTATCACAAACACATTTAAAATGAATAGAACACCCTATTAATCAAATCCATAAAAGATTCAAGTGCATTTGTTAGCCCGAATGACATTTCTATAAAATCAAAATGAATCTATCATATTCGTAAAGTTGTATTGGGAATATCATTGTCTTTAAGCCTCACATGGTGGTAACCCGACCTTAATTAAATCTTTGAAGAACACTTAGAACCTTCTAACTGATAAAACAAATCATCGATTGTACGGAGGGGATATTTTTTCTTAATTTTTACTTTATTCAACAATCGATAATTAATGAACGTTCTCAATGATCCATCTTTCTTACATACAAAAAAAGCAGGTGCTCCCAATGAGGACATACTAGGCCTTATGAATTCCTTTTCGAATAAGTATTTTAACTTCTCCTTCATCTCCTACGATTGTTCCATGAAATTCACTCTAGAGAGATGGGGATAGGTTGAGAATGTGGAATTACATCAATAGAAAATTCTACTTTTTGTTATGGAGGCAAACCTGGAGGATCTTCTAGACATACATCGAGAAATTCATTTACCACTGGAATGGATTGGAGAGTTGGTGTCTCCACATCTATATATTTTTAACACTACCCAAATGACCCGTGTATCCTTTAGACATCATATTCTTTTGCTTAATATGAGAAATAAATTTACCTCTTAATGCCCTAATATTACTTTTGTATTGAAGGACTACCTCTTTTGGAAACATGAAATGCACCATCTTAGTTCAGCAATCAACCTTGGCACGACTAAAAGTTATTAAATCGATACCCATTTCAACGTTAAAATTAAAAATTTCTAGTTAAACAAGATCAATTAATGTATCACGATCACTATCAAATACAATGCAATTATGATAAACCCTTCTATCTATAATAGACTCACCAATCAGTGTAGACAGTTTATATCGCTTTACTAATAATTGTAGTGTTCTTCCAAAATTTCTAGAAGCCAATAGAGTAACATATGAAAATATTGACCATATATCAATTAATGCATATTCATTATGTAAAAAGATGTAAAATGTACTTGTAACCAAAACAGGCGAGTTTTAAAAAAAAAAGTATCCGCTCGAGCATATGTGCGACGAAAAACTCCAATAAAAGTAGCGTCTCCCCTTAAGCCTCTACCACGATCAGTAGGCATCTGTCCCTTATCTTAAGAATGTGATAATGATGATGATCCAACAACTGATTTATTAGGATGCCACACCACCCACATACCTGTGAGCAAAATGTCTCATATTATGACTCAGTGTACCACAATTAAAACAAATATTTGTCCCAAACCGACATGCGCATAGATTATTTCTCCCATTTTGTTTACAGGACAGTTGAACAGGTATTGATTGGCTCATACTTCCCTTATCTTGATACCCCACTGTTAGTGAACCTTGGCTCTCACCTCTTTAAACAATACTGGTATCCCCTAGATTATGGATTAGGCGTATAAAGATGATGGCTTAGGCGGTCTATTAAAGAACGAAGGCCTAAACACACCTTGGGATTGTTTAAAGTGCCCCTTTGATATGGTCCTGTTAGAATGCCATGTTTTCCACTCTCTTTTCCTTCTTATTTGCGTTTGGTCCTTTCCATACCCATATATATATTCACGAAGCAATTTTACAGTTTCTAACCAGGTATGAATCTAATCTATTGACATATCAATTATGGCAACCATAAAAAACATGCATTTAAAAGGGACATTTTATTGAAATCATACTTCTTGCACTTTTTGTGAAAACTTAATAAAACCTTTATGGAATCAACATTATATAATTTTCATATTTCATATAAGCATATTTCATGGTAAAAAAAAAAACAAAATATCATACAATCCATTATAGGAATATTTAGAAGTACTTTACGGTAAGCATGTTTCTCTTTACAGTGAGCTTGTTACTTGGATAGTGAATCCTTTTTCTTCCTAATTCCTTATTCCCACCAAGTAACCCTCTGGTGATACTTAGTGCAATGCATCAGCTTGAAGCCACAAGGAAGTCAACAGGTAATCTACATAAGACAACACATGCCATCGTAGAAGTATAATACATCATAGACACATTAAAGTCAAGAGTATAATGGCTTTATGGTAAATTACATAAACTTCCACATATATTCACTTCACATCACATAAAGTATTATTAAACCTCACTCAAAATCACAATCTAAGTCAAATAATGCAATGTACATGTGAGGCCCCATAACCTCAAACATACTTAGTAAACTTATCGTGAGACCGCAAGCCTAAACACTCTATTTCATAAATCAATAAGGCCATATAAACAACTTCATTAATGCCAACAAGATAATTATCATATAGACATTAAGACCAACTTATGCACATAAGGATAAGACCGTGTCATATATACTCATACCATGCACATCTTCATAACAAGTTGACAAATACTACCAAGTCATGCATAAGGAACATATACATAGACACATCTGTTAGAACACCATCCTACAACTTCCCTCAAGAGCCACTTATGCAATGCATAGGTAAACTCCCATACCCCCACCTACACTACGAAACTACCCTTATGTTATCATAGTTAGGGTCCTTACTTTACTTCCATTGTCCATTCTACTTAAGAGAAACTATAGCCTTCAGCGACACTAAGAACATGGATGCTACATGGAATTCAGGTATATAGAGACTTACACCAACGGAAGGTGTTCTTACCTACAAAAATTAGAACATTAACACATTCTAGCATACTAAATAAATTCACATCCTAAATCCTATGTGGCAAGCATAGTGATGGAGCTTGGAGATATATGTAACCCTCTACATGCTCATTGGCATTGGAGCCTCATCTCATGAGAAACGATTGGTGAATCTTCCTCAAAGTAAGTCAACACCTTATGTGGAACCATAGGTGAACGTTCTTTCAAGGAAAGTCAACACCTTATGGGAACCTAATGGTGAATCTTCGTCCAAGGGAAGCCAACACTTCTCATTGACAAGTTCATTTGGTGGTAAGCTAAGTTCCCTTTTTTTTTTATTAAAAAGCCTTTATTAAACTATTTAATAAAACATAGGCTTAGGATATTGACTCCTTATATGCTTATAACATATTCAGGCATCTATCTAGTTTTAGTGTACACTTGAGCACACCTTTCAAGGGTCCTTTATTGATTAGATCTTCATACATGTGTGTATATAGATGTGAGTAACCCCTTCACATAAAATCTTTAGACCACACATTTTCATAACATTCTCATGCATTCATATTCATGTACATAGGAAACAAAACATAGGAACTATCCTAACAAGGCACACATGTGCAATGTATATACAAGGTCCCATATTGTAGCCCATCCTTGTACACATATCAAGCCATCCTATCTAATGGAATGTATAACATTCTTGGCATACATATAACTTATATGCGTAGTAGTAGACATTAAGTGAATATGAGATCAACCTTTCATTAGACACCATGAATTATTATTACATTGTAAACATGAATAATGTTGAGTGTTTGTGTACATTGATCTAGGTCAACATGATCACATAATGGATATCAACAACAACTTGATGCATCCACCCTCTTTAGACCATGATGCACAACCAAGCTAACTTCACATTACACTTTAAGACTCCTAACATTAGCTATCCACATAGAGGTACATGGGTAGGGGTCATCAATATTTAACACTTCATTAATGGAAGAACCTACACACTAGCTTAACATAACTATTTACGTGCTTAATTATAACACTATATACATAACCTAGATTTACATGTAGAATAGAAGACTATGCACAAACTAGAAATAGTTTGTTCATCAAAACCACATACTCATATATTCATCAATTTGCCTTCAACGACATAGTCAAAACATAAATATAATGACAATGTAATAATAACCTCCATTATAAATGTACCGTACCACACAATGCAATACAAAGCTTGATCAACTAACAATACTATAGAAAAGTAGAGGGAAATACCCATCCTTAACATTTTATCATCCTTTGATCATCATTAATAAATACACCATTTTTATCAACAATAAATTATAGGGCATTAGCTGAATATACGCTTAACATAACGAAATCATACTTAAATCCCTACAAGATCAAGATACCAAGATAGGCAGTAAACAATCAATTCAATAGAGATTAGAGGAAATAGGCTATCATACTAATTCCCTAAAACCTTCATCAACAATAATATTTTATCAATCATGTACATGTTAGGCAGTAGTTGAAGAGATGATTACTCAAATGGAATCATGCTTCATCTAACCTAAAATTGAGATCACATCACATACATAGCATTATCAACCAATAGACTAGAATAACGTAGATCAATTATAATAAAACCATCATTAATTTTCTCATATAAGATTCATACCCACAATTCAACCATGATATTAACCTAAGGAACTTGCTGCAACTATCTTAACATAATCGAATTCCACATTCATATATTATAAGGTCATTGTTACAATCAACACATAGAGACATAGATTATTTTATTCAAATCTTCATATATTGATCCACGTGGATCATTCGTAAACAATTCCCCATCAATATACATAATAAACTTTTGACCCGAAGCAATTCAACGTAATAGAGTCACGAATCCACCGATAACAAACCACGATAACAATGCCCATGCATAAGCTAAATCGAGTTTGGGAAGGGACATGTGTTCACAATGCATTTGGATTGAAATTCACGTTAAAACCTATACATTATCATCAATTTATTATGATTAAACCTTTGAAAATGTTTTAAGAACGAACCCATGGCTAGATCTAAGAAGAACAAGTTTGATCATGACATCTCTTTTGAGAACTTTGAGAAGAACTCCGTTGATGGAAGACTAACTATATATGAAGGATCACCATAACCTAATGTATAATTAAACCTCTAAAGCTGGATAAAGAACTTCAACAACCTTAAAATGACTATGCTAAATAATGTCTAATGTATCTATAATGCCTTGATTAGACCAGGTTCACACGGATTGATGCGCGTACAAGAAGACCTCTGAACCTCTACAACTACGAAGCCAACTTACTGAGTGAGTTAGTTGAGCCAGAAAAGGTTGTGTCCAGCGATGTAGATTATCGAATATAAATAGTTACCCGGTTGAGTCTTAACCGGACCTAAAAAGGGCTAATTTTATGTTTGGAGGGTCAAGGGGTAAAATAGTATTTTCCAGGTTAAGGGTAGTATTGTAATTAAACTAATTAATAAATTCATTAATTAATTAATATGGTTAAGGGGCGATTTGGATAGAGGTGGCCGCAACTGATGTATTGTATTAGTTAAATTAATGAATAGTTAAATTACTGATTTAATTAATGGAGAATCACATTGTTAATTAATTAATAATAATAATAATAATAATAATAAAAATAAAAATAATAATAATAATAATAACAATAATAATAATAATAATAATAATAATATAATAATAATATCCATGCGTTTTTACGTTTAATGTAAGAGCATCAAGAATATTCCTGTCAGATATAGACAATTGCAAATTAGGTTGAGTATTGAAATAAACTGGCCTATCTATTTATATTTGGAGATGAATCCCATGCTCGAGTAAAGATACCATACAGTCGAAATTTAGGATAAAACTTTTAACATTACTATAATACGTTTCAATTCATAACCTGGGTTCATGATAAATCCAGATCTGGATGGCCGTGCGGACTACCGCCAGCCTTCTGTGTAGATCTTGGGTGAAAATGGTATCAGAGCCAGATATTCTTTAAGAACATATAACAGATCTAATGATGCGAAACATAGATATGAATATTATTAGAAAATAAATGTTGATGATAATCATATTAAAAGTTCTAGACTTGAAGAGGTAGATATACCTCAAAACCTTGACTTGTTAAACAAATGGACTATCCCTAAGGTGGATACAAGACTTATTTATGATTATGGTTGGTTTGATAAATTGTCTATTAAGCAGGTGGTTAAAACTACAGAGCAATCTCTTGCTCTGAATTCTGATGAACAGACTATCCAATTATTAAATAAGAGGGATATTGACCTCTACAAATCCAGATATAACTGGATGCATATTGGTATGGTGCAAATTGCCTTCAAACCATTAACTCTTAAAGGGTTACCTGAAACGTTTTTAGCAGCTCTAAGAGATGCTAGAAATTTAGATTTCAGACAATCGCTTATGGGTTCTATTGAATCTACTGTTGCTTACGGGCCAGTTTATTTCAATACTCAACCTAATTTGCAATTGTCTTTATCTGACAGGAATATTCTTGATGCTCTTACATGAAACGTAAAAACGCATGGATATAACTATACAAAATAAAGTGTGTTTAGCTGGTTTAGTAGAAACTAGAGTTAAAAATAATAAGTTGAGTTCAGTTCTTAGAGGAATAGCACCAGGCTGGCAGGTGCTACACAACTATGAAGATAGTGCTAATGGCAGAATTTGGGTGATATGGGATGATAATTGGTATGAAGTCAAGAAAATTTCCAGTTCAGCTCAGATGTTGCATTGCCAGGTGAATGAAAGGAGTAAGGGATACCAGATTATGCTAACAGTAGTATATGGTCTTAATACAGCTGAGCAGAGAAAGAGTTTGTGGAAAGATTTGGAAACACTAACTCAAGGTATTACACAACCTTGGTTGATAGTAGGAGATTTTAATGCTGTAATGTATGCTAAGGATAGAATAGCTGGGGTTCCTGTTACTAGTAATGAGATAAAAGATTTTGTAGAATGTGTGAGAGACATGGGGGTTAATGAACTGCAATGGAATGGTAACTACTAAACCTGGAATAATAAGCAATGTGGAGAGAGTAGAATCTCAAGTAGAATAGATAGAGCCTTTGGCAATGATGAATGGATGGATAACTGGGGGCATGTAGTGGTAGAGTATGGGAATCCAAATATTTCCGATCATAGCACTATTATGTTAACTCTGGAAAAAAACTCAACAGCATGGGAAATGTAGCTTCAAATTTTTCAATGTTTGGACTGAGCATGAGAGGTTTATGGAGATTGTAGAAACTGCATGGAAAAGACAATATGGTTATGATGCAATGAAGAAGGTGTGGTGTAAATTAAAGGATCTACAACATATACTACAGCAGCTGAACAGGAAAGAATTCAAGTACATTGGGAGGAAGATTGAACAGGCTAGAATAGATGTGGCAAATGTTCAAAGTCAGCTGAATGAACAAGCTACTGATGAGTTGATTATGAAGGAGAAGGAGTTATTGATCAATCTTGAAAAATGGTCCTTAATTGAAGAGAATGCTCTGAGACAAAAATCAAGGATTAAATGGATTCAACTGGGAGATGCAAATAACAAGTACTTTAGTGCAGTCATTAAAGAGAGAACTCAAAAGAAGCAAGTAAGAAGTATTATGACCTTAAGTGGTCAGATGATATATGATCCCCAGGAAATCCAAGAGGAGTTTGTGATGTTTTATAAGAGTTTGATGGGGACTTCAGCAGGAAAGCTACCAGCAGTCAATGTAAAAGTGATGAAGAGAGGGCCTGCATTGACACAACAACAAAGAATTCAGCTGTGTAGTGAAGTAACTGAACAGGAAATATTTGAAGGATTGAAATACATAGGAGATGATAAGGCACCAGGGATAGATGGATACAATGCTTATTTTTTTTAAACATACTTGGAAGATAGTTATAAGGGATGTCACTGAAGGTGTGGAAAACTTCTTCAAAACTGGGAAACTACATAAGGAGTTTAATTGTACACTAGTAACTCTCATTCCAAAAGTGCAGAATCCCAAAACAGTGAAAGAGTATAGACCAATAGCCTGTTGTACAGTGATGTATAAGATCATTTCCAAGGTGCTAACTAACAGAATTAAGGGGGTGATTCAGAGCATTATATGTGAAAGTCAGGCAGGGTTCATCCCAGGAAGGAAGATTGCAGATAATATAGTTCTTGCTCATGAATTGGTCAAAGCATATACTAGAAAGCATATCTCTCCTAGAAGTATGTTGAAGATTGATCTGCAGAAAGCCTATGACTCAGTAGAATGGGATTACCTAGAACAAGTAATGTGTGGACTTGGATTCCCAGAGATGTTTGTTAAATGGATAATGAAATGTGTTACAACAGTCAACTACTCCATAGTAGTTAATGGACAGACTTCAAAGAGCTTTGATGCAGCTAAAGGATTGAGACAAGGAGATCCAATGTCTCCATTTTTGTTTGCTATAGCAATGGAGTATCTAAGTAGGCTACTGAAGGGACTTAGAGAAGAAAAGAAGTTCAAATATCATCCTAGGTGCTCTAAACTTAACATCACTCATCTATGTTTTGCAGATGACTTATTATTGTTTGCTAGAGGAGACTTGGATTCTGTTAAAGCTATACAACTATGTTTTTCACAATTCTCCCAAGCTTCAGGATTACAAGCAAATCTTAGTAAGAGCTCAATATATTGTGGAGGGGTTGAACAAGATGTGAAGAATCAAATGGTCCAGCAGCTAGGATACAATATGGAAGATCTACCTTTCAAATATCTGGGAGTACCTCTATCAACCAAGAAGATGACTGTGATGCAATGGTACCCACTCATGAAAATAATGGCAAGAATCACTTCATGGACAGCTAGAAAGCTTTCATATGCAGTAAGGGCTCAACTAGTGCAGACAGTGCTATTTGGAGTGCAAGCTTATTGGGCTCAGCAATTCTTAATTCCAGCTAAGGTAATCAAAGTAATTGATAGTATGTGTAGAAGCTACTTGTGGTCTGGTGCTGGGAAGATAACTAGGAAAGCCTTAATAGCATGGGAGAAGGTATGTAGGCCAAAAAATGAAGGAGGGATTGGGCTGATAAATATGCAAATATGGAATAGAGCTGCAATAGTTAAACTTTGTTGGGATCTGGCAAATAAGGAAGACAAGCTGTGGATCAAATGGATACATGTTTATTATATAAGAGGACAGAATGAATGGCAGAAGAGAGAACAAGCTAGTTGGATGATCAGGCAGATAATGCAGGCTAAACAAGTTGTTGATCAAGTTCACATTAATGAAGGAAAAGGGGTGATCAGGCAAATATATGATACTCTGAGAGGGGAGCAGACTAAACCAGTGTGGCAATGTATTATGTTTAAAAATCCAGCAAGGCCTAAAGCTATATTTATATTATGGATATTCATGTATAGAAAACTGGCCACAAAGGATAGGCTTGTTAAATGGGGATAATACAAGAGACAGCTTGTGTATTGTGTGCAACTGAGGATGAAAGTCTGGACCACATGTTTTTGCATTGTCACTATGTAAGTGAAGTATGGAAAAGAGTACTAACATGGGCTGGATTCAACAACAATAGAGCAAGGACATGGACACAGCTGATGCAATGGTGCATTCAACAAGGGAATGGGAAGTCTACAAGAGCTCAGCTATTCAAGATGATATTAGCTGAAATGGTGTATGCAGTTTGGAATGAGAGAAACAAGAGAATATTTGAAGATAAGAAGACTTTGATAGATGAGATAGTGTAGAAGATTGCCTTTGTAACTATTGCAAGATCTCCTATGAAAATTAGTAAGATGATTAGCCATAGGAAGATTTGAAGCTTAGGGAGTTTTGATGTTTGTTAGAGAGTTGTTTTTTCTGATTAAGCATGCTGAGAATAGCTGCTTGCATTGTAAAGATTTTCGGTAATTAATGATTTGGTTACCAAAAAAAAAAATATATAATAATAATAATAATAATAATAATAATAATAATAATAATAATAATAATAATAATAATAATAATAATAATAATAATAATAATAATAATAATAATAATAATAATAATAATAATAATAATAATA
>JAPDHL010001908.1:333278-403556 GCA_032847665.1 Solanum chilense | reverse complement strand
AAAACTTACATCATAAAGAACCACGATACTCTATCATGAGCCTTTGTCATATTAAACTTAATTACAATAGTAGAAGGCTTACCCTCTTTCTTGATTTCTATGACGATCTTTTGTGTTAAGAGAACATACCTTCTATTCATTCATGGACTACTCTCGAGAGATTTTGTTGATAAAATTATTCAAACAGATTGATCTCAAGTCTGCAAAAATATTAACTTGGTAATTTTTTGGCAATCAGACAACTTAGTATGAATAATAGACTTAGAAAGAGTATTACCAGCAACGAATTCGTGAGCTATTCTGACAATATCTTGAAAACAACCCTCTTTACTTCCTACCTATCAGTCTATTTGTAGAAACCAATATTTCTTTGTTTCTTACAACAATGGAATATGTCTAAACAACGAAAAGAATGTAGCATCTCTATCATGGTTAAACTAATCCTCATAGAATTCAACAACTTCAGCAATTATCTCACTTTCTTTCACCAACCACTCCCCTTGTCTATTATAAATTCTATTTAATTGAAGTTATCTCCTTGTACCATTAACAAAGTTGTGAAAAGATATAGTATTAGTTTCTACACTATCAAACCAGTCATAACCAACTCATTGAGGCAAGAAAACATCTTCAAAATGTAAGTACTTTTTATACTTCGACTGGACTCTATGCAATACTTTTTTGCTTTCAGCATTACGAGCTTCCTCAAATAGTTTTTCTTTGATTTTGACGATATCTTCCCTGATTAGTAGTTTCTTAAATATATCACCATAAACTTCCTTGCTAGATTTGGTCATAGAAGATTTTGCCCTTTTGATGTATTCTTCAAATAGAAAATACACAAACTCTTCCTTTCTGTATTGATCATGGTCAGTGCAGAACATAAAAATCCTCAATTATTTCCTTAATGAATTCATCCCCTCTTCTCGGTTCAATAAAAGAGGGGAATGATCTGATGCTGTTCTTTAAGGATGTTCAATTTCCATAAAATTAAATCAGTGTTGCTTATGCTGATAAGAGAGAATTCAACTTTTCTTATCTTTAAAAAAATATCATTTCCAACTCTTCCACTCCACCAGGTTAAAGGGCTGCCTTTTAATTGAATCTCTGATAAATCGCAACTCTAAATACATGCCTTAAAGTCTTCATAATCAATATGTTGAATCAAGACTACATTAAAGTCTCCACCAACTAATCAAGAGCTATCAACAGTTTTTGTCATCTCATATATACAACCATAGCATTTTTCTATCTTAAACATTACACTTAACATAGACTAACGTGACATGAAATATAATAGATTGTTGTTTTGTGTTAAACATGGTGTAAATTGTTGCTTTGTATCCACCACCACGGTAACATCAGACTCTAAATTAGTGAAACCACATATGCTTCCGTTGTAGTTTTCTTTCACTAGGGGCATTTGTAACATTGTTTTATATTTGTTGATATATCTGACATGTTGAAATGGTTCCACAGAGCTAATAAAAGAAAATTTATGAAAAATATGCAGTATTTGTAGTCTATTGAAAGCTTCTTGGAAGTTTACAAACCGAATGTTCATTAACAGGTTTATTTTATTTCATCTATTTCTTGATTGCATGATGTAGATCTATATTTCGTTGCTTCTTCCCTGTTTTGGATGATTTAATCAATTTTGGAGACATATCTTCTTCAATATGGATATTATCTATATTTTCTTCAGAACAATAATTTTTCGAATCTCTATTGCTTGATCCTCTTTTGTTCTACCAATAACCTCGTGTTCAGAATTATGAGTTATTATATCATGCAAAACCTTATGAGGGGATACCAAAATTATAATATTCTCCTTATGATGCTCTTGGTTACCATTAAATTTAAATATTAGCTCAATTAAAATTTACTCTCATCAACTTTGTTTGCATCCTACATTTTGCGAATACTATCAACTCCGACATGTGCATCATTTATTATTGTCATGCTCACACCGACATAATAATTAATACCAAGAGTGATTAGGGAAACATTCTTCCAGAAGAATTAAAAATAGCGTGTAGTATCCACATGAGAATGATGTTGAATATTACATGATTGTTCAGTTTCACTTTATTTATACTGGTGGGGTAAATTAAGCTTGGTTAGGTGATCAGGACTCCAGTATTAGGACATTTGATGTGAAATCTAGTTCATAACTTATCAGATTTTAAGAGAGAACAATAACAAATACTTGAAAAAATTCTTCATATCGTGTTCCTCTATATATCTCCATATAAGGATCTAAGTAATGCACAAAATCTTATCTCTCATTCTAATCAACATAAAATAATATTAACAGTTAATGGGTGTGTTATAATCTAATTACAAAATATTTCACCATCTCATAGACAACTAGGTCAACTGTAACATGTATATGCACCAATCTCCCTAGTGTTAAAACCATGACTGGACCTTAATTAGTGCATGAGTATCACTTTCATTGTTCACTAGTTTAGAAAAGTCTTTAGTTGATTTACTAATTTAAACAACTCATAATTTCATAAATATTAAAGACCAAACAAACTAAAAAACATAATTAATTTTATAAAAACTCCAAAACCTTCTATTTTGTGATCTAAAAATTGTATAAATGGATGACAGAAGATTAATGATAACTGACTTAATAACAAGGAAAATAACTGATCACATTAAAAGTTTCAACCACTGGTTAAGTAATTTCCAAGCATAACTCCAATTTCAAGAACCCCAATTATCAACTCCATGATAATTATGAGTTCAACAACTCTCCTCCGTTTTAATCTCAAGTAAAACAATTAAATCAAACTTGAAATGCTCGATCAAAGTAGAACTTTCTGTTTTTTCTAGAACTTCCCCGGCCCACGACTTTATTCCATGCTTTTGCTCCACCATGTGTTTATTTGAAGTTATTTCTTATTCGGGGTACATAAACTTATGAACTAGTATTATTTTGTTTTCTTTCTCATTGCATGCTTCTAAATATTTATAGACATCTTCCAATTCCTCAAAGACATTTGATAGTTCCTCAACATACAAATGTTGATGATACTCTAGATTTGTTTTAAAAAATTTATCAATAATTTCTTCTATACTTTTTGACAACACAAAGTTTTCCACAAGTATCGTAGAGATAATTTATAATTTTTTTGAAGTGAAAGTGGAGGATTGCAAAAATGATTATTCTAAGAGTAAATAATTGGCTTTGAGGCTATAAAGATCTTTGTAAAAAATTACAAATATTTAAGGAGAAAAATAAATAATAATGTATAAGATTATACACCCTGATACCTAAACACCTCATGAGAAATACATGGAGGAGTAGAAGCTGGCCATTAAGTTGCACGTGGAGAATAATAAAGAAGAAATAAGGAGGTCCTATTCTGGTCGAGCATTAAAAGTTTGAGTTAGTTGTTGTATTTGAGGCACAAGAGGAGAGTTCTTTAGATTACAATTTACTTTTGTTTGGTAGTTGGTATTCTTAAAATTGGAGGATACCTTACGAATGAACGAATGTTCTAATCTAGTAAATCTTTATTTTTATTATCGACACATCCCTTTAGACAAATTTTTACACGTGAATTAGTTATTTTAGTGGAATGGTTTGGTGTTTAAATACTTAATACAAACGTACATTACTATGTTTTCTCTTTGATTCATCACTTTCATTGTTCACTAGTTTAGAAAAGGATTCAATTGATTTACTAATTTAGAAAATTCATGATATAATAAATATTAAATATGAAACAAAAAAAACTTCATTAATTTAATAAGAACTCCAAAAACCTTCAATAATTTTGTGATCTAAACCATTGTATAAATGGATGACTGGAGATAAACGAGAACTGACATAATAACAATAAAAAGAGTTTATCATCTTAAAACTTTCGACAATTCGATAAGTCATTTCGATGCATTACTCAAATATCAAGAACATCAATTACCAATTCCATTATACTTATGAGTTCAAGGACTCTCCACCTTTTCTAGCTCTGGAAAAACAATTCAATATAACTTTAAATGCTTGATCAAAGTAGCACTTTTTGTTTCTTCGAGAACATACCCTACCCGCAACTTTATTTTTAGGTTTTGCTCCTCCATGTGTTTACCTGGATGTATTTTTGATCTGGGGTGCATAGACTTATAAACTAGTATTTCTTTGTTTTCGTTCTCCTTCAATACTTCAAAATCATTATGGAGATCTTCCAATGCCTCAAAGCCATTAATTTTCGCTCAACATAATAACGTTGACGATTCTCTAGTTTCCTTTTAAAAAATTTATAAATTATTTCTTCTATAATTATGGAAAACACAAGGGTTTCCACAAATATATTAGAGATAATTTTTAAATTTGTGAAACTTAAAGTAGAGGTTCGCCAACATGATTATGCTTAGGGTAAATCAAATAGCTTTGAGGAACTAAAGCTCTTTGTAAAGAATTACAAATATTTAATGAGAAAAAAAAATATTAATATATAAAATTATACACCCTGACTCTAAACATCTCATGATAAATACACGGAGGAGTAGAAGTTCGCCATTATGTTGTAGGTCGGGAATGATAAAAATAATGAGGTGCTCTTTTTGTCGAGAATCTCATATTTGATTTAATTGTTGTCTTTGAGATAGCATAGCATAGCTCTTAAGCTTATTATTAACATTGATTTTGTAGTTGTTGTTCTTGAAATTGGAGGATACCTTACTAATGATAAAATCTTCTAATTTGGTCAGTCTTTGTTTTTATTATTAAATCATCCATTTAAATGAACTTTTATACTTGAATTACTTATTTTAGTGGAGTGGTTTTGCATTTTTGTAGTTAATACCTAGCTTTCTAATTCAGTAATTGAATGTACACAAAATAGGAGCGAGGAAAGGAATAAGTCGAATTTGAGAAAGTACATTCCAAGGGTAGTAGAGGACATGGAATTAAACACAAATTCATTTTAAACATTACCATTATCAAAACATGAGATGTAATTTAGGAGACAATAACTTAAAAGTGAGATTAGGGAAAACTTCTAGAAGAAGAATTTAAAATAACATGTAGTATCCACCTGAGAATGATGTTTAATATTACATGATTGTTCAGTTCAAACTGCTTCTATACTCGTTGGGTATATTAAGCTTTATTAGGTAATCCTGACTCTAGTAGCAGGATATTTTATGTCAAATCTAGTTCAAAGCCTATCAGATTATCAGAGCGAATATTACAAAATACTAGACCAAATTCTCCTTATCGTGTAGCTACAGACGTCTATGGGGAAGTTGGTTGGCAGCAAAAGACAATGTGATTTTCCGATGTGCTCTATTTGGTTTTTCCTTAATAACTACAAAGCTTTATTAAGAGATGGATAGCTGATGTATGTGTACTGTGTGCCGATAATTTAGATGCTACTTATGCAGACTCCCAGTATTGTTATTTCACACCTCATCAGAGCAAAAAACATGGTTGTCTAAGTGTACCTGCTGATGTGTTTGTTATTATAAATTATAAAAAAAACTATAAGGACATGCGTCTTATCGAGAAATGGTGTATATGTGGTGCTGATTTCAACCATTAACACTCATTTAGGCAGTGTGGACGCCTATAAATCACCTACGCTCTCCTTCTAATTTGATTACAGACATCATGTACCTCATTTTGACCATTCGTTCAGGATCACAAACGAAGTTTACCTTCTAATTCTATATTAAAAATTATACCAACGTTGATAGCTTAATTTTTTTATTTTGGAAAAAAAGATATCTAACAGCTTGTTCTTTGAAATTTCAAAGTGAAATCCATACAAATTGGCGCTTTCATTCTTGAAAACTGAGAAAGCAATTCACTTCCGTTTGAAGAAAGTATTTTCCATGAAAACCAAACACACCCAAGGAATTGGATGTTAGTGAGTTTTGATAGTGATGAAAAAAAGTTATAAATGATGAGTTGATATGTCATGTTAGTTTAAGAAATTATTTTATCAACAAGAACATAGTTATAGATCTTTCTGTCGACAGATACATGATGTGATTCATAAGTTTAAAATTTACTTCCCTACTCAATCATGTACTGACATTTTCTTTTTGGTCTTGAAGGGCGAACAAACCCTAAATTCAAGATAATAAAATGTATGAAGAAATACACATAGTATTTTTTGTCCGTTAATATGTTATAACACCTAAACTTAAACTATTTATGTGAAGATTACCATAAATCGATAATTGAAAAGAAAAGAAAAAGAAGGCGAAAGAAAATTTATCATTGGAAAATTAATAAGACACAATGGTAATGTCATACGATCAAATGCATGATTCACTTCCGCCAATGATGGGGTGTAGATCCATAAAATATGCGGTAATAGTAATAAAAAATCGAGAATCATTCCTTGTATAACCTAAAGGAAAGTATTGCTAGGAACAATGGAGACATAAAATGTGTTTGTTCCATTAGCCAACACAACAACTACGCTCCCATCAAAGGAATAATAAATATACAAAATAATCGGTACCATACCAATAAGATATATTTTGGCCTTAAATAGATATTCTAGAGCAAATTGTTGCATAAGTCATAGTTCTTACAGGACCAAAATCATAATTTGCCTCATTTTTAGATAAGGTGTTTGATGTACTAGTACGACGCTGCATTGTAGTTAATTTTCTTTTCTTGTAAATGTTTAATGACTTAAAATTATTGTAGTGCTTCATAAACTTTAAATCGCATACACAATTATATATTTGATTTTCTATGTAAATAGTTTACATGCAACACATCAATTTAATGAAAAATAAATTCTTTTCAAATAATCAGCTATCATTTTTTGTTTCTTTCATACTAAGATGATGAAAAGACAATAAAAATAAAATAAGCAGACAACTATTATTTTTAAAAAGGAACGGTTCAACACAACATAAAAGGACATTGATTTGTATATTGCTCAATTAGTATAATGAAAAAGAAAATTTAATTGATTTTATAGTGATTGTTTCCTTATTCGGCCATCGTAAACACTTGAATTAAAGACAAAAAAAGTATGCAAAATCAATAAAAAGACATATAATCACATGATTTTTTCAAAAACTTTTAAAAACAACTTTAACGAAAATATGTTCAAGTCCATAAAAGATGTCTTGGTTTCCCGGAAGATGTACATAAAACACAAAAGGAAATATATTCATGTAATTTATTGACTACCATAACTTTTGTAGTTCAAATTAAATATAGGTAATCCGATGTTTCATGAACCATGTACCGGTATAAACATTGAATTAGCTAGCACGTCTTGGTATACTAATAGTTTTTATTTGTCTTTTATAAGAGGACCAATGAATTCATATACATTAATATTGTTTGAGCATGTGATAATCAATATTATATATTGGTACTCTATTTTAGCATCCCATAACCCCGAAATAGATCATCCTTTCATAAGATTTTAATAACCTATATAAAATGCTATCAGATAGAATAAATACGGCATGTGATAGTGGATCAACTAGTTTCACCACTCTAGTAGAGTGAAAGAACCCATGTGACTTGCCATTAATAACAATTGAATAACAAATGTTTGCAAGAAACCTCCAAGTTAAATCCACCTCAAATTCATAAAAACCCATCTTCATCTAAACTTTCATCATAAAGAACCATGATACTCTATCTTGAGCCTTTGTCATATAAAGCTTATTTACAATATTAGAAGGATTACCCTCTTTCCTGATTACTATGACAATCTTTTGTGTTATGAGAATATTTTCTATAAAGTCAGATTGATTTGCAGAGATGAGTTCAAGGAACATACCTTTTATTCTTTCACGAACTCCTGTAGATAGAATTTTTTGATAAAATTATTCAAACAAATTGATCTCAAGTATTCAAAGGTATTAACTTGGTAAATTTATGGCAATATGACAACATAGTATATATAATAGAGTTAGAAAGAGTATTACCAGCGACGAATTCTTGAACTATTCTGACAATATCTTGAAAACAGTTCTCTTTACTTCCTCCTTATCAGGATCTTTATAGAAACCAATATTTTGTTTATTTGTCACAACAATGAAATATGTCTAAACAACGAAAAGAATGTAGCATCTCTATATTGGTTAATCTAATCCTCATATAATTAAAAAAGTTCAGTAACTATATCACTTTCTTTCACCAACCACTCCCCCTGTCTATTTTGAATTCTATTTAATTGAAGTTCTTTCATTATGCCATTAACAATGTTTTGAAAAGATATAGTATTACTATCTACACTATCTAACAATTCATACCCAACTTACGGAGGCCAAAAAACCTCCTCAAAATGTAAGTACTTTGTATACTTCACCTGCACTCTGTGCAATACTTTTTTGTTTTCACCATTACGATCTTCCTCCAATAGATCTCTTTGATTTTGACGATATCTTACCTGATTATTAGTTGTTAAAAAATATCACCATAAACTTCCTTGGTCCATTTGGTGAAAGAAGATTTTGCCCTTTTGATGTTTTCTTTAAAAAATAAAATACACAAACTCTTCCTTTATGTATTGATCATGGTCAGTCCAGAACATAAGAAACCTGTAACGACCTGTTTAGTCGTTTCGAATAGCCGAATTACTTTTGATAAAAACTTACTGTGTTGACGGACCACACGACGGATCGTCATGGTCACGACGGACCGTCGAGGCTCTTCATTCCAAAACACTTAAACTCTGAAAATTTGGGTACGGGGATCAACTCTCTGAACTTCGCGACAGAACTGCAGCATGAACCGTTGGAGGTACGATGGACCGTCACAGACCTTTTTACGGAAATTGAGTCTCTGAACTCTGTGACGACCATGCAGGACGGACCGTCGTAGGCACGATGAGCCGTCACAAGTGGCATAACCTCGACTGGGTCGTAATTCTGCTAAAAGTTTTTAAGGGGCGTTTTGGACTATTCCTGATTAAAATTATAAAGTTAGTGGGTTAATAATAATAATTTAATTACTTGGGGGTTAAAGGAGATAACTTTGAAATAAATAGTGGGTTACTTTTATCATCTTTTATACTTAATTATATGATTATTAGGGTAAAAGAAAAAGAGTTTGAATAAGGAAAAATAGAAAGAACAGAGAGAAGAGGGAAGAACGAACGAGAGAGGGAGAAGTGAAGAGGCAAGCAAAGGCATTGAGAAGTAGATTGCTTGATCACGATTCTTAGGTGGAGGTAGGTTATGGTTTATGCTATCCCATAGAAACTCTAAATAGCGATTGATATGTATTGAATGCTATTGTAAAGTCTTCTATATACTTAATTGTGTTGTTGCATGTTGTGATTATGTAAATGGTGATGGATTATAATGATGATACTGTGGAATCTTAAAAACCTTAAATCAACTCTATTAATGATGATGACATGACATAAAGGAAGGCTTGGTGAAACTAATAGAATGAGATTAATGGATCGGGTGTCACGAACCGACACGTAGTAGTAGGGGATCGGGTGTCACGAAACGACACGTAGAATTAGGGGATTGGGTGTCACGAACCGACACGTAATATTAGGGGATCGGGTGTCCCAAACCGACACTTAGAATTAGGGGATCGGGTGTCACGTACCGACACGTAGTATTAGGGGATCGAAGTGTCACTTACCGACACGTAGTAGTAGGGGATCGGAGTGTCACGCTCCGACACAAGAAGAATAAAGAGAATGAATCTTTAATTATGTTAATATACTCAAATGTAATGAACCTATTTACCAAATGAGTATGGTGTGGAGGCTTGAGTCCTTATAGATGTGCTTGGGTTGTGGCCAATCGTTATGGTACTTTTTGTTATCACCTGTTGAGTATGGTAGTCGATTTTATGTTATTATCTGATATATATTGCTTTCTATTTTGAGTTGGCCGATGATACCTACTCAGTACATGTTCCTTGTACTGACCCCTACTTGTGTTTTTCTCTTTGTTATTTGTGGAGTGCAGCAAACGTGCCATCGACTTCGACTCGCCCTCTACTCTAGCCAGTCTTCATCACGTCAGATTTCAGGGTGAGCTATTGTTCCTAGCTCGGACTGGATTCTCTCCTTCACGTCTTGATGTCTTAAAGTTCGGACATGGACCATTCCTTTTACTTATTTTAGTTTCTTAAATACTCTTAGATGAGGATAGATGTTCTTGGTTTGATGACTTCCAGATTTTGGGGATAATAGTTGATAAACTTTTAGAAGCTTGTGTATTCATTATATTAATAAGATTTTGAGTCTTCCGCATTGTATTTTGTTCATTATGGTTGAAATATTGGTAAATGATTGGGATTTAGATTGGTTGGTTCGCTCACATAGGAGGATAAATGTGGGTGCCACTCGCGGCTCGTTTTGTGTCGTGACAAACTTGGTATCAGAGCATTAGGTTCGTTGGTCTCATCACACAGGAACGAGTCTAGTAGAGTCTTTAGGAACGGTAGGGGGACGCCTTTACTTTTCTTTGAGAGGCTATAGGACTTTAGGAAAATTCCATTCTTTCTTTCTTTCATGCTATTACTTGGATCCAATTGGTATCTAGGTGATACAAATTGGTATCTGACATCCTCACTCTATTTCGCAGATGGTTAGAACTAGAGCAACACCTGTGCCAACACCAACACCGGCAAGATAGGATGCATCTAAGCCAGCCACTGGGGCTGTAGCTCGAAGAGGAGCAGTGGCAAGAGGCCGTGGTAGAGGTCGCGGGAGGACGTCCTCTAGAGGTAGAGGACAAACACCTGGTCCAACTAGTACTAGGGCAGTGACTCATCCACCGACTGATGAGGTAGTAAGAGAGGGTGAGGAAGGGGAAAATGAGCAAGTGCAAGATGAGGAATTACCACCCCAACCTACCCTAGAGAATATTAACCAGGTTCTTGGTTATCTTAGCGGGTTATCTGATCACGGCCTGACACCTCCAGTGTTTTCTGCGCCATCACCTCAGGTTCCGGGAGTACTACATACAGCTGTTGTGGCTCCCCGCATGGATACCTCATTGGAAATAGGCACGTTTCCTCGATTGACTACAGGGCCTATAATGACGAGTGATCAGCATGAACTTTTCACTAAATTTTTGAAGTTGAAACATCCAGTCTTCAAGGGTGCTGAATCTGAGGATGCCTTTGATTTTCTGGTTGATTGCCATGAGCTACTACATAAGATGGACATAGTAGAACTATTCGGTGTTGAGTTTGTGACCTATCAGTTTCAAGGGAACGCCAAAATGTGGTGGCGGTCATATGTTGAGTGTCAATTGGCACAGGCACCACCTATGACTTGGTCATCATTGTAGCTTATTTATGGAGAAGTATATACCCCGGACTTTGAGGGATAGGAGGAGAGATGAGTTCCTAAGCTTAGATCAAGGCAGGATATCTTTTACTGCTTATGAGGCTAAGTTTCGTGCACTATCCAGGTATGCCACCCAACTTTGCTTCAGTCCACAAGAGCGGATTCACCGTTTTGTAAAGGGATTGAGGTCAGATTTGTAGATTCCAGCCTTACAAGTAGCTGCTGCAGCGAAGTCCTTTCAAGAAGTGGTTGATTTTGTGATAGAGGTGGAAGGGGTGAAGCCGGACGACTTCACCCTGGCGTCGACATCTAAGTGGTTCCGTAAGGGAGGTGAGTTTAATGGTTCTTACTCCTGAGGGCAGAGTTCGGGAGGTTACCCAGCCCCACCTATTCAGTCTTCACTGTAGGCTGTAGCTGGGTGTCCATCGCAGACCAGCCAACATTCCTCTGAGTTTGGAGGTTACCCCCAGACTTCGTCATTCTCACAGAGACCTATGCTTGACTTCGTAGAGTGTTATGGATGTGGGGAGAATGGACATATTAGGAGATATTGTCCAAAACAGAGTTACAGACCCCCTATAGTCAGAGGTAGAGGTGGTCATGGAAGAGGCCGCCATCCTGGAGGACTTGGTGGCCAAGGTAATGGTGGTCACTAAATCAACCGAGGTGGCGGGAAAACTGGAGCTACTACAGCGCAACATGGTAGGGTCAACGGGCAGACTGGTGCTAGGGCCCATTGTTATGCTTTCCCTGGGAGGTCTGAAGCAGAGACATCTGATGCTGTTATCACACGTAATCTTTTGGTTTGTGCTTGCATGGCTTCTATATTATTTGATCCTGGATCCACATTTTCATATCTATCTTCCTCATTTGCTATTGGTCTTGATTTACATTGTGATTTGCTTGACATGCCCATTCGTGTCTCTACTCCTGTGGGTGAGTCTGTGATAGTTGAGAAGGTGTATAGGTCTTGTCTTGTGAATTTTGTGGGGAACAATACTCATGTAGACTTGATTATTCTAGAGATGGTTGATTTCGATGTAATTGTGGGTATGACTTGGCTTTCTCCAAATTTTTCTATCTTAGATTGTAATGCTAAAACTGTTACCTTAGCCAAGCCTGGGATAGATCCGCTAGTGTGGGAGGGTAACAATACTTCCACTCCAGTTCGTATCATCTCCTTTCTTCGTGCTAAGAGAATGGTGAGTAAGGGTTGTTTAGCTTTCTTGGCCCATCTCAGGGATGAAACTTCCCAAGTACCTTCGATTGAGTCTGTTTCAATAGTCCGTGAGTTTCTGGATGTGTTTCCTGCAGACCTTCCTTGTATGCCACCGGATAGGGATATTGACTTTTGTATTGATCTGGAGCCGGGTACTCGCCCCATTTCCATACCCCCTTATAGAATGGCTCCAGCAGATTTAAGGGAGTTAAAGGCCTAACTTCAGGAGTTGTTAGGTAAAGGCTTTATTAGACCAAGTGCATCCCCTTGTGGTTCTCCTGTTTTATTTGTGAAGAAGAAGGATGGGAGTTTTTGGATGATCATAGACTATAGACAACTGAATAAGGTAACCGTTAAGAACAAGTATCCTCTTCCTCGCATTGATGATTGGTTCGATCAGTTACAAGGTGCTTGTACCTTCTCAAATTTCGACTTGAGATATGGTTATCATCAATTGAAAATACGGGCAGCAGATGTGCCAAAGACTGCTTTTCGAACCAGGTATGGACATTATGAATTCTAAGTAATGTCTTTTGGGCTTACGAATGCCCCTACTGCTTTCATGAGCTTGATGAACGAGATTTTTAAGCCATATCTAGATCTCTTTGTCATCGTATTCATTGATGATATACTGATATACTCAAAGAGCAGGAAAGAACATGAGGAGCATTTGAGAATTGTATTGGAAGTGTTGAGGGAGAAAAGACTTTATGCCAAATTCTCCAAGTGTGAGTTTTGGCTAGATTCAGTGTCCTTCTTGGGGCACGTGGTTTATAAGTAGGGAGTGATGGTGGATCCTTCTAAGATTGAAGCAGTGAAGAGTTGTGTAAGACCTACCAATGTTACAGAGGTAAGGAGCTTTGTTTGTTTATCTAGCTACTATCGTCGATTTGTCAAGGGATTTTCTTCTGTTGCCTCCCAACTGACAAATTTGACTAAACAGAATGTTCCATATGTATGGTCGCATGAATGTGAAGAAAGCTTCCAAAACCGCAAGACCTTGTTGACTACTGTACCAATTCTTACCTTGCCAGTGGAAGGCAAGAATTTCATTGTTTATTGTGATGCATATTATTCTGGGTTGGGTGCAGTGCTAATGCAAGGGAGAAATGTGATTGCTTATGCTTCAAGGCAATTAAAAGTGCATGAACGTAACTATCCGACCCATGATTTGGAGTTGTCCACAGTCGTGTTTGCATTAATGAAATGGAGACATTATCTATATGGGGTTAAGTGTGAAGTCTATACAGATCATCGTAGTTTACAGTATGTCTTTACTAAGAATGATTTGAATTGAGACAAAGGAAATGGATGGAACTACTGAAGGACTATGATGTTACTATATTGTATCACCCAGGAAAAGCTAATGTGGTCGCAGATGCCTTAAGTAGAAAAACAGGGAGCATGGGAAATCAAGCCCACTTACAGGTTTCTAGACACCCATTGGCTAGAGAGGTTCAGACTCTGGCTAATGACTTTATGAGGTTGGAAGTACTAGAGAAAGGAGGATTTTTGTCGTATGTAGAGGTAAGATCTTCTTTTCTTGACAAGATTAAGGGAAAGCCGTTTACTGATGAGAAGCTGAGCCGAATTCGGGATATGGTGTTACGAGGAGAGGCTAAAAAGGCAATAATTGATGAGGAAGGCGTTTTGAGGATTAATAGAAGGGTATGTGGGCCCCGTGTTGATGATTTGACCCACACTATTCTTACAGAGGCTCATAGTTCGGGATACTCTATACATCCTGGTGCAACCAAGATGTATCGTGACCTAAAGAAACATTTCTGGTGGAGTAGAATGAAGTGTGACATTTTTGATTTTGTCGCCCAATGCCCTAATTGTCAATAGGTAAAATATGAACACCAGAGACCCGGAGGAACACTTCAGAGGATGCCCATTCCTTAATGGAAGTGGGAAAGAATTGCAATAGATTTCGTGGTTGGTCTTCCAAAGACATTGGGTAAGTTTGATTCTATTTGGGTAATTATTGACAGATTAACTAAATCTGCTCACTTCATTCCGGTCAAGGTTACTTACAATGCAGAGAAGTTAGGCAAACTCTACATCTCAGAAATTGTCCAATTGCATGGAGTTCCACTTTCCATCATATCAGATAGAGGTACACAATTTACTTCTAAGTTTTGGAGAACATTGCATGCTGAATTAGGTACTAGGTTGGACCTTAGTACTGCATTTCACCCTCAGACCGATGGTCAGTCTGAGCGAACGATTCAGGTGTTGGAGGATATGCTTCGTGCATGTGTGATAGAATTTGGCGGTCATTGGGATAACTTACCCTTAGCAGAGTTCTCATAAAATAATAGCTATCACTCAAGTATTGATATGGCCCCATTCGAGGCATTATATGGGAGGAGATGTAGGTCTCCCATTTGTTGGTTTGATGCATTTGAGGTGAGACCATGGGTAACTGATCTTCTGAGGGAATCACTAGAGAAAGTGAAATTCATTCAAGAAAAGCTTTTAGCGGCACAAAGTAGGCAGAAGGAATATGCAGATCGAAAGGTTAGAGACTTGGAGTTCATGGAGGGTGAACAAGTCTTGCTAAAGGTTTCACCCATGAAAGGAGTGATGTGGTTTGGTAAACGAGGAAAGCTTAGTCCGAGGTATATTGGTCCATTTGAAGTGCTGAAGCGCATGGGGGAGGTGGCTTATGAATTGGCATTACCTACAGGACTCTCAGGAGTGCACCCGGTATTTCATGTGTCTATGCTGAAAAGATATCGTGGAGACGGAAACTACATTATTCGTTGGGATTTAGTTCTTCTTGATGAGAATTTTTCTTATGAGGAGGAGCCTGTTGCTATTCTAGATAGAAAATTCCGCAAGTTGAGATCAAGGGAGATTGCATCAATCAAAGTTCAATGGAAGAATCGGCCAGTTAAAGAGTCCACTTGGGAGAAGGAGGCTGATATGCAAGAAAGATACCCACACCTTTTTACAGATTCAGGTACTCCTTCTCGCCCTTGTTCTTCTTCTTGTGATCGTTCGAGGACGAACGATGGGTAAATTGGTATCTATTGTAATGACCTGTTTAGTCGTTTCGAACAGCTGAATTAGTTTTGATAAAAACTGACTGTGTCGACGGACCACACGACGGACCGTCATGGTTACGACAAACCATCGAGGCTCTTCGTTCCAAAACACTTAAACTCTGAAAATTTAGGTACGGGGATCTACTCTCTGAACTTTGCGACGGAACTGTAGCACGGACCGTTGTAGGTACGACGGACCGTCACATACCTTTTCACGGAAATTGAGTCTCTGAACTCTGTGATGACCCTGCAGGATGGACCGTCGTAGGCACGACAGGCCGTCACAAGTGGCGTAACCTCGACTGGGTCGGAATTCTGGTAAAAGTTTTTATGGGCGTTTTGAACTATTCTTTATTATAATTATAAAGTTAGTGGGTTAATGTTAATAATTTAATTACTTGGGGGTTAAAGGAGATAACCTTGAAATAAATAGTGGGTTACTTTTATCATCTTTTATACTTAATTATATGATAATTAGGGTAAAAGAAAAAGAGTTTGAATAAGGAAAAATAGAAAGAACAGAGAGAAGAGGGAAGAATGAACGAGAGAGGGAGAAGTGAAGAGGAAAGCAAAGGCATTGATAAGTAGATTGCTTGATCACGATTCTTCGGTGGAGGTAGGTTATAGTTTATGCTATTCCATAGTTAACTCTAAATAGTGATTGGTATTGTAAAGTATTCTATATGCTTAATTGTGTTGTTGCATGTTGTGATTATGTAAATGGTGATGGATTGTAATGATGATACTATGGAATCTTAAAAACCTTAAATCCACTCTATTAATGATGATGCCTTGACATAAAGGAAGGCTTGGTGAAACTAAAAGAATGACATTAATGGATTGGGTGTCACGAACCGACACGTAGTAGTAGGGGATCGGATGTCACGAACCGACACGTAGAATTAGGGGATCGGGTGTCACGAACCGATACGTAGTATTAGGGGATCGGTTGTCATGAACAGACACTTAGAATTAGGGGATCGGTTGTCACGAACCGACACGTAGTATTAGGGGATCGGAGTGTCACGTACCGACACGTAGTAGTAGGGGATCGGAGTTACACGTTCCGACACAAGAAGAATAAAGAGAATGAATCTTGAATTATGTTAATATACTCAAATGTAAAGAACCTATTTCCCAAATGAGTATGGTGTGGAGGCTTGAGTCCTCATAGATGTGCTTGGGTTATGGCCAATGGTTATGGTACTTGTTGTTATCACCTGTTGAGTATGGTAGTCGATTTTATGTTATTATCTGATATATATTTCTTTTTATTTTGAGTTGGCCGATGATACCTACTCAGTACGTTTTCCTTATACTGACCCCTACTTGTGTTTTTCTCTTTGTTATTTGTGGAGTGCAGCAAACGTGCCATCGACTTCGACTCGCCCTAAACTCTAGCCAGTCTTCATCACGTCAGATTTCAGGGTGAGCTATTGTTCCTAGCTCGGACTAGATTCTCTCCTTCACGTCTTGATGTCTTGAAGTTTGGACATGGACCATTCCTTTTACTTATTTTAGTTTCTCAAATACTCTTAGATTAAAATTTTTGAGGATAGATGTTCTTGGTGTGATGACTTCCCGATTTTGGGGATAATAGTTGATAAACTTTTAGCAGGTTGTGTATTGATTATATTAATAAGATTTTGAGTCTTCCGCATTGTATTTTGTTTATTATGGTTGAAATATTGGTAAATGATTGGGGTTTAGATTGGTTGGTTCGCTCACATAGGAGGATAAATGTGGGTGCCACTCGCGGCTCGTTTTGGGTCGTGACAAAATCTCAATGGTTTCCTTTAAGAAATCATACTCTCATCCATGGTAAATAAAAGAGGTGAATGATCTGATTTCAAACCTAATGAGAGTAAGAACATGGTTGTCAAAGTATACCTACCGATGTGTTTGTTATTATAAATTATAAAAAAACTTTAATGACATGCATCTTATCGATAAATGGTGTATATGTGACGCAGATTTGAACCACTAATTCTTATTTAGGCAGTGTGGGCTCCTATAAACTAGTTACGCTCTCCTTCTAATTTGAATACAAGCATCATGTACCTCATTTGACCATTCATTCATGATCACATACGAAGTTTACCATATAATTCTAGATTGAAAAGTATACCAAGATTGATAGCTTAATTCTTTTCCTTTTTAAAAAATGATATCTAACATCTGTTCTTTGAAATTTAAAAGTGGAACCAATACAAATTTTCTCCATCATTCTTGAAAACTGAGACCGCAATTCACTTCCTTTTGAAGAAAGAATTTTCTATGAAAACCAAACACACACAAGGAATTGGGTGTCAGTGAGATAGTGATGAAAAAAAGTTGGTCTGATCAGTTGATATGTCATTTTAGCTGAAATATCTTTTGTATCACCAAGAACATACTTATAGATCTTTCTGTTGACTGATACATCATGTGATTCATACTTTCAAAAATGACTTCCCTACTCAATGTTGTACTGACATTTTCAGTTTGGTCGTGAAGGGAGAAAAAATCTTAAATTCAAGATCATAATTTGTGAGAAGAAATACACATACTATTTTTTGTCCATTAATATGTCATAAAACTTAAACTTAAACTAGATATTTGAAGATTGCAATAAATTTATAATTGAAAATAAAAGAAAGAGAAGGGGAAAGAAAATTTAACTTTATAAAATTGGTAAGACTCGGTGATAATGTCATACGATCATATGCATGATTCACTTCCGCCAATCATGGGGTGTAGTTCTATAAAATACGCGATAATAATAATATAAACTTGGTAAAAATTCCTAGTTAATTCTAAAATGAAAAAGTATTGCTTGAAAAAATGGATACATAGAATATGTTTGTTCCATTAGCGAAAACAACAACTACGCTGCCATCAAAGGAATAATAAATATCCAAAATATTCTGTACCATACCGATAAGATGAAATTTTGGTCTTATATTGAATATTCTAGAGTAATCTGTTGCATAAGTTATAGTTCTTTCAGGCCAAAATCATAAGTGACCTCATTTTTACATAAGGTGTTTGATGTACTAGTACGACACTGCATTGTTGTTAATTTTCTTTTCTTCTAAATGTTCATGATTTAAAATTATAGTAGTGCTTAATAAACTTTGAATAACTATGACAATTATATATTTGATTTGCTAAGTTAGTAGTTTACATGCAACACATCAATTTAATGAAATATAATTTTTTTTCAAATAATCAACTATCATTTTTTGTTTCTTTCATACTAAGATGAAGGAAAGACAAAAAAAAAAACAGACAACTATTATTTTTAATAAGGACAAAAAAAAGACAAAAACAGTTCATTGAAAATATAAAAATAAAACTTTCATAGCTTCGTGATTTCAACACAACATAAAAGGACATTAATTTGTATATTGCTCAATTAGGTATATCAAAATTTAACACATTAGTATAATAAAAATAATTCAATTGATTACTAGTTATTCTTTCCTTATTAAGCCTTCGTTAATACTTGAAGTACAGACAAAAAAAAGTAAGTGAAACCAATAAGAAGACATACAATGACATGTTTTTTTAAAAAAAATATTAAAAATAACATTAACCAAAATATGTTCAAGTCTTTAAAAGATGTCTTCATTTCCTGGAAGATCTACGGAAAAAACAAAAGGAAATATATTCATGTATTTTATTTACTAACACGACTTTTGTAGTTCGAATTAAATATAGAAAATCCGAAGTTGCAAAAACCACGTTCCGGTAAATATTGAATCAGGTACACCACATTTTGGTATGCTAATAGTTTTAATTTGACTTTTATGAGAGGACCAATGAATATAAATTAATAGTGTTTGAGCATGTGATAATCACTATTATATATTTTTTGTATGTGAATGTTTGGAATGTTGTATTGACATAACTATGTTACACTAAATGGAAAACTCATGTGATCCTACAAGTACACGATACTATGCACTTGATCTTATTTTTGTTGAGTACAAATCATCTTCAGGCAGCTATTGATAGACCTGAACAAGGTGACTATTGAGCGAGACCAGATTCAAGGGTTAACAAGTTCTCTCAGGATGTTGTGCATCTCTCTTGTTAAAGTCAACTCTTTTCGGACTCAGACTATTTGTTTAAGGTGTAAGTTTAGTTTTGAGGTTGTATGTCTTGTTCTTAGACTTGTCATTAGTATAATTTTGATATAATGACTTTCAAGTTGTAGGGAGTACTATTAATTATATAACTAGGTAATTTTCCCGTCAAGTTACTTATTTACTAATATTCAGTACATCAAAACTACTAAAAAATAGGTTCTTAAAAAGGATTCAATATTTCAACATTAATTTGTTATTTGTCATTATCATAGAACTCAAGAATGTCTAATGAATGAATTATTCAAGAAATAATAATTCATTTATTCTTTAATAAACATTAAAAGGAAAGTTATGAAGAAAATAAGAATATATATACAGAAGAATTTCGTAATAAAAAGAAATATTTAAGTTGCATAGATTAAAGAATTGTTATATATGTCTTAGGAAAAAATTCAAAATTTTGTTAGCATATTCGAATAAGAAAGTACACTTGAACGTAAAAGAAATTATCAATTTTGAACTTATATAGTAAATTTCTTCAATTGATAAGTGAGTAATTTCATATCTACTTAAAAATATATAATATCTAAGCTTATATGTAGTACTTTTAAGTTATAGAATATTTAAACATGAATTCTTTCAAAAGGATACAATAATTATATTCATAACAATGAATATATATACTATATGTGTATATGTTCAATATAACCAGAGACGATAAAATCGCAGAAACATAAGCAATGAAATATAAACCATGTACTCAAAACGACTGTCACGACCCAAAAATGGCCGTGATGGCACTCGTCTTATCGCACCAAGACAAGTCAGCCTAAAACTCAACCATTACAATAAAGTATGGAAGTAAAATATAAGTAACTTAATAAAACCCCCAAAACCTGGTAGTCACGTGTACAAGCCTCTAAAGTATTAAAATTAATTCAAAAGAAAGCTCAAGTCTCAAATGAACTTGTTTCTAGAATAGAACAAGATCATAATTAAGGAGAAGAAAGTCTGCTGCGATGGAACAGCTACCTGACAAATCTCCAAGAGGCCTCGGAAAGGAAGAGAATGACAAGTCCAACAAAAATCCAGGCTCATAACCTACAAAAATTTGTAGAAGCAAGGGTGAGTACCAAACCACACGGTACTCAGCAAGTAAACGTCTAAACACAAGCTAAGGGGATGAAATACGGGTACTCCTACCACCCCCAACCGAACCTCCACAACTACAACCTGCATAAACATCAACCCAACCTAACAAGTCACAGTTTACATAGAACGTAACTCAACAAAAACATTTAGACAAATTACATATCCTCCACAAAAACACTTTAACAAATTATATATCCTCAACATCAACACTTAAACAAATTAGATATCCTCAATAGCAACACTTCCAAAAATTTACATATCCTCAATAACACACTTCAGCAAATTACATATCCTCAACAACAACACTTCAACAAATTATATATCCTCAATAACAAGCTCAGTATTCAAGAATCACAAGTTCCGCAAAAAGGCAATCACTAGATCAGTAAAACACAATATCAAGTTCACTAATGATAAGTATGTGCAATGTAATGGAATGCAATGTCAAGTATAATGATGCATGTCTAACCTAGTGATACACACCCGCTGTCTCTCAGTCTGGGACCCATGGGGGACATATCTGTCCATGCATCTGTCGCGGTGCACGACACGACCCTCGATAACAGTAACCATCGCGGCGCGCGATACGTCCCTCGAAATATAGTATCATCACGGCGCGCGATACGTCCCTTGAAATATAGTATCCATCGCGGCACGCGATACGTCCCTCGAAATGGTACATCCTCTTTAAGTTATCATTCTTTCTCAATGTACATAACACTTTCACAACCATGTCTCAGAATAATGCAATGACATGTTCACACAAATAATGAGGAGATGACCATTTTCATAACATTGCACAGTTCACAACCACACAAACATGAAATCACATCAACAATGATTCAACAAGCCATCAAACTTTTCTCAACACATCACACATAAATAATTAATCACAACTCCTTTTGTTATCCCTTTTAGTTCATCATTAGAATTAATCAACGTGGACAAGTCAACCCATCACAAATCCCGTTACTCCCAAACATATATCACAAGGAAATACACGCATTCCATACACTTAAAAAGAGTTTAGAAATCCACTTGCCTCAATCAATCAAGAATTCAATCTGAAACTTGAGCCTTTCTCTTTCGTTGAACTTTCAACTCAAAGTAATCTATTCAAATAAATGACCTACATAAGATTTCAAGACAAATTAACAACAATCAAATCTATAATCAAGTTTCTAATCTTGATGTAAATTAGCATATCAATTCTCATATTTCCAAATTTCAAGTCTAGGGTTAAGTTTCAACTTCTCCATTATCATAAATTTAATTGTTATCATATAACTTTACCATCATATTTAGTTACATAATAATGTATCAAACTATGATTATTTAAAATATAATGATTATAAGGCATATATATAAAAATAAAAATAAGTGACGTTAATAATATGGTTCATTATGTTGAAATACTAGAATTAACAATGCCTTTATCATTAGGCAATAATTAGCCAATGATTAGGCTACTGTTTTGTCCCCCAGAAATTGTTGCACATTAACAATTTCACCTTCTTTCTGTCAATACAATTCATATGCAAAATTTTAAATTAAGCCGTAGGATTGTAACGGAATACGAGTAATTCTTTACCTGAAAGTAAAGTTTCGATTCCCACATTGTCGCCTCTTAGCGCAGGTGATTTATGTTCTCCTCTTGAATCTCTTCTCTAAATTATGTACTAAACTGACAAACCCTACTTCTTATTTTAATATATAAGGGTTAAATAGTACATGGTCTTAAATAAATTATCACTTTAGTCCATTAATTTTTAATTAATTGAATTATCTATAATTACCCATCAACAAATAAACTAAAGTTAAAAGAATAGTTTAGAATTTTCAAAAAAGCTGATTTTGTTTTTTGGGTCATTACATCATCCACCACTAGAAACTATGTTCGTCCTCGAACATAAGGAAGAAAAAGGAAATATAACCATATTACCGAAATCTTATGTTATGATCTACTAGTTTGGGTTCATTGCTCCAAGTAAGCTCATCCTTAAAACCATTCCATCAAGATAAACTATTAAGAACTAATTTTTTTAAATCAAATTTTGAAAGGTTTACAAATAAGGAGTGATTATTAAGTCTTAGAATGACACATTAACTCAATCTAAACTAAAACTCATTGGACCTTAACATAACCATCATTACGAATATTCTTTTTTTTTTCCACATAACCATCAGAATCAATATTGACTACAACAAGAAGTGAACCTGAATCAACTAGCAGATACTTATAATGCACACAACATCACACATCTTATCAAGATTTCCTTTTTACAACACAATCTTTCCATGACTTAAGTTATAAAAATATGATCTTTAGACATCGGATACTCACCCAAAGAGGATCAAACTTATCTAACCCAATGAAAGAAAGTTATCTAGTAAACACCTAGCAAATGATACACCCATGCATATAGAACCTCTAACAACACTCTCAAATAACTATAACTATTCATGGAAGCTCTTCTATAAGTTCTCATTATAAAGGTTGTGTCTGTATACATATTGAGATACTTTAACTATTTCAACAACGCAAAATTATCATAAATGAAATGACCAATTCTGTCAAAAGCTCCTACTCTATCAAGAGGAAATAAGAGGATCGGTACATCCGATCCACCACTAGGAATTCACCCATAAATGTAAAAAAAAAACGTGGTCATATGCAATGTATCATACTCCAAATCATGTCCGAAACGAAGTAGATGGTCAACTTAAGAATATACGGAATCAAGGTCGAATAACACTAGATACTTTATCCTTAATTTCCATATCAATATTTTCATTCATCTGACTACATCCCTCAATTTTAATTTTTTTTTTCCACCCAAAATAAACCAGTCTGATCTCCATTACAATTTTACACATGCTGGATTTGCCAAACCCCGCATACTTCTCACAGTACTCCACCAAAGCCAACACTCTTAATATTTACAAATATCATAACCACACCAATCATTTACCTTACTTTCACACCGTCAGTAGTATCACATTCTTCTAAGAAAGCACATTGTAGTCTCAATGACTTTGAACTATGGTTTCTTATCTTTCTATTTAAGCGTCCCATGATAGATATAAGTCACACCCAAGACCGATAACACTAACTTCAAATCTATATTTCTCCTTTAGGGTAAAATAATTAAGTCACACTTAATGTCAACTTCACCTAAACTTTCACATACCATTTTCAACCACCATCTGTACCATCATTTACCTCATGCGATAACTCGAATAAACCCTTGATCACTCCAATATTTATGTATACTATAATCTCATAACCTCTACTCACCATAAAATGCCTATGTAACACATTATAACAATATATTTTGTCTCGTCAATAAAATAATTTTAATCCCCTCCAATCCTCATTAATCATGTAAAACTGTAGGTCCACACTATTTAACATCCATCTGTTACTTAATCACATTCTTAACAATCTAGCTCGACATAACCATGTATAATCTTCCTTACGTCATTTATTGTAACCCAATCAAAACTTAATATTTAGAAAAGTTAATAATAAACCCATAGTAAGTAGGTGCCGAACTAGTTCACATCTCATAGTCATATCTAAACTCAAAGGCGAAATCAATACAACCATCACCTCCGAATCCAATGTTTGTACGAGAGGTCTTACTGTTCCTTTGCCTTTCTTAAAATCTTTCCACGGCGGAAATTTCAAATAACTTGAACTCTTCAATACACCATAATTTTTCTCCTTTTTGCTAACTCACTTACCAGTCTTATTTATTTTTTTGGCCAACAATATGGGAAACCTTAGGTATAACAATCAAAAGTAACGAAATGTACTACTCAATTTTAAGTCCTTCTAAATGCTTCATACTCAATGTGATCGATCATTTCTTACCTTACCAATTCATACCTTGACAAGATACACTATCACAAATCTAAACTTGTCATGTAAACTTTAAGTTTTGATCCTAACCATGTAACACAATCCCATTATATTACAACATTAGCGCATACATATAAAAAAAAATTACTTAACGTATTTTACCTTATCATTGATAGCCTCTTCATTGACCCTACCATATCTTTTTCTACAAATCTTATCATACTCCTTACCAACCCAAAACCACAAAAGAACTAATCATCATACTCGAGTTGAACGTCCGTACACTCCTTTCTCAAGTTTTATCCAATATATTTTTTTTTAAATCAATCTATTGATCTTGCGACACTATATGATATCGTAATCTGGAAGAAACAGGTAAAATCACTTGTCTCTGAACCCAATTCTCCAAATTCCTCTGAAGATACATCCTTAACCCTTGCAAACAAAGTAAAATAGCCTAGTTTTATCCTTGCTCTAAAAGTTAAACTACATACCACTATATATTTCCGTTATGGCTCTAGCTCCTTTCAATTTTATTCGATGACATCCCCACTCCTTATAAAAATTACCATAAAACCCCACTACTTATGAAATAGAAACAACCATAGCCTTAGATACTCAAAATTAATCATTACCAAAAAAAATCGTTTAAACCAGCACCCGTATCATATAGTTGCATTTCAATCACAATGCGTCATAAAATCTTATATCATCATGCTTAGTTCGTCATTTCCCTCACTATGAATTTAGCCTCGCTATTAACACGACAATCCAAACCTAGCTATGCCAACCATCCAAGGTACTTACTCAATTTATATGCACTAAAATTCTCAATTACTTTCACACAAGTATATTTTTTGAGACTTCCTTTACTTATAAGTTTATCATCCATATGTCCACTTCCATGGAGTTTACGATGAAATCAACACTCATTTACAATCCACAAAATACATTTCACATCCTTAACATATGAATATCATACCAAAGATCCACCACTAAAAGCTTCCTTATAAATAATGCTTAACATATCCATCCGTATTAACAAGCTAGTTGGTTTCTCAAATATGAATTGAACACCACATCTTACCATATGAGCGTGTAATACAATATATAACTTCTTAAGTAGTTAGTATTTGCACTTAACATCAACGTATTTTTTTTCATATACCACTAGTACCACATTATGAAGACTTTTAAATCCACCACTAGAACACATCATACCTATCGAGAAGATCATATCCAAACAGGTCACACATTTCTACCCATCAAATAGATGTTAGGTATTATCATAGTTCCATATCTAGCCCAAGCTATATGAATCCTTTCATAGTTCAGGTCAATATCAAAAGTAGCACACTCCATAACTCCAACCAAGTAAGCATCGATACTACTATAGTAAAAATTCTAACCTTAATTGGTGCATCATTTTCTAAGAATTCCATTCATGTTATGATAACTTTACTGATTATAGTTTCCAAAGTTACAACTCAATTATCTAGTCATCCCTTTAATAACCCCACTTCCAATTGTTAACCACTCTAATATCGTATATACCACACAAGTACTAATCATTTTACTAGGATAACTAAACTTACATAGCCCCTTAATTTTTTTTATTTTTTTTTAATATTCAAAATATAATTACAAATCCTTTTCATAAGTATATCACTTCCACTTTAATACCAGATCTAACATCAAACCAATACACGACATGACAATGATTCACAAAAGGAACTACGCACGAGTAATCACATAAATGAGAGCGAACGGAGTGAAGAGATAAGAATCAAAATGGGACTAAGTACGCATAATAGAATCCAAGAAGTGAAGATATTTCCTAGAAGTATAGAGCCTCTCGAAGATAGGTACAGACGTCTCCGTACCGATCATCGAGACTCTATTTAGACTCGACTTGTACACACGTGAGACCTATGAACCTGGGGCTCTGATACCATTTTGTCACGACCCAAAAATGGGCGTGATGACACTCGTCTTATCCCACCAAGAAAAGTCAGCCTAAAACTCAACCATTACAATAAAGTGCGGAAGTAAAATATAAGTAACTTAATAAAACCCCCAAAACCTGGTAGTCACGTGTACAAGCCTCTAAGGTATTACAATTGACTCAAAAGAAAACTCAAGTCTCAAATGAACTTGTTTCTAGAATAGAACAAGATCATAATTAAGGAGAAGAAAGTCTGCTGCGATGGAAACAGGTACCTGACAAATCTCCAAGAAGCCTCTGAAAAGAAGAGAATGACAAGTACAACAAAAATCCAGGCTCATAACCTACAAAAATTTGTAGAAGCAAGGGGTGAGTACCAAACCACACGGTACTCAGCAAGTAAACGTCTAAACACAAGCTAAGGGGATGAAATACGGGTACTCCTACCAACCCAACCGAACCTCCACAACTACAACCTGCATAAACATCAACCCAACCTAACAACTCACAGTTTACATAGAACGTAACTCAACAAAAACATTTAGACAAATTACATATCCTCCACAACAACACTTTAAAAAATTATATATCCTCAACATCAACACTTAAACAAATTAGATATCCTCAATAGCAACACTTCCAAAAATTTACATATCCTCAATAACACACTTCAACAAATTACATATCCTCAACAACAACACTTCAACAAATTATATATCCTCAATAACAAGCTCAGTATTCAACAATCACAAGTTCCGCAAAAAGGTAATCACTAGATCAGTAAAACACAATATCAAGTTCACTAATGATAAGTATGTGCCATGTAATGAAATGCAATTTCAAGTATAATGATGCATGTCTGACCTAGTGATACACACCCGCTGTCTCTCAGTCCGGGACCCATGGGGGACATATCCGTCCATGCATCTGTCGCGGCGCACGACACGACCCTCGATAACAGTAACCATCGCGGTGCCCGATACGTCCCTCGAAATATAGTATCCATCGCGGCACGCGATACGTCCGTCGAAATATAGTATCCGTCGCGGCGCGCGATACGTCCCTCGAAATGGTACATCACCGTTAGTCCTGGACGTCGTTTCTTCTGACAGCAACTTTCCTAGGGGTCTTTTTGACCTTTTCCACTACATTTAAACCTTAAGTTATGTTGTTTTGACCCTAAATAATTAGATTTTAATCATTTTAAGACTAGAAACATATTTACAACATATTTAAGTCAAATAATTAAATCAAAACATAGAACATTAGAAGCAAGAGAGGAAAAAAAGCTCAAGAACCCTAGTTCAAGAATACCATAAGATCCAGTAGTTCCAGCCGCGAAACTTAAGTATTTTTCCGTGGATGTCATCCCCAGGTATATAGGATTCCACTAGTGGGATCCTTTCACCCATAGGGTCCCTAGTTTTTAGTCATATTATTGATTCCCATATCTATGGGTAGTGTAGCCCATGTTGAAGAAGGAAGTAAGGAGGTAGTGAAGGATGTTCACATGCTTAATCGCTTGGAAGTTCGCCTTATAAGCATATTATACAACAGTGTAACAGTTCAGAATGGGGCAGAGTCATCTTTTGTAGTGGAGGTTAATGAAAAGCAAGACAGTGACCCAATCTTGCATGAACTTAATGGTGCAGTCCATAATTAGAGAGTGGAGGTTTTTTCGCAATGGGGAGATGGTGTACTTCACTACCAGTATAGATTGTGTGGTCTTGATGTGAGCGAGTTGAGACAAAATATCTTGCAGCAGCCCATAACTCTAGGTATTCTATTCATCCATGTGCCACTAAAATGTACCGATCTGCGAGAAGTTTATTAGTTGAATGGCATTAAGAGGGCTATAGAAGATTTTGTGAGTAAGTGCTCCAATTGCAAGTAAGTCAAGGTAAAACATAAAAAACCAGGAGGTATGACTCAAGAGATTGATATTCCTACTTGGAAGTGGGATGTGATCAATAAGGACTTCATTACAGGATTACCTATACTCGCAGCCAGCATGCCTCAAATTGGGTGATAGTTGATAGGATGACTAAGTCTTCTTGCATTTTGGTGATCAAGACTAATGATTCGGCAGAGGACTATGCCAATGTTTACATTAATGAAATTGTGAGGTTGCATGGGTTCCTTTGTCTATCATCTTAGATAGAGGTCCTCATTTTATCACTCATTTCTGGAAGTCATTTCAGAAAGGTCTTGGTACTCAACTTAACTGTGGTAAAACATTTCATCCACAAACGGATATTACATCCACAGATTGATAGTCAGGCTGAGCATACCATTCAGACCATAGAGGATATGTTGAGATCTTGTGTGATCGATTTCAAAGGTAGTTTGGATCATTACCTTCCTCATATTGAGTTTTCCTACAATAATAACTACCATTCCAGCATTCAGCTAGCCCCTTATGAGGCTTTATATGGGCGTAGATGTAGATCTCTTGTTAGTTCGTTTGACCTAGGTGAATAAACTTTTATAGGGAAAGATTTAGTCCTTTATGCTATGGAGAAATGACAACTCATTATAAATAGACTTAAGATAGCCCAAAGTCAATAATCTTATGCAGATTTATGTAAAAGGGAACTAGAGTTCCGAATTGATGAATGGGTTTTTTTTGAAAATATCATCTACGAAAGGGGTGATGAGATTTGGAAATAAAGGGAAGCTAAGTCATATATATGTAGGCCCTTAAAAGATCATGAAAAGGGTTGGCAAAGTGTCATATGAGTTAGAGTTGTCAGTAGAATTAGCAGCGGTGCATCTAGTCTTCCACATCTCACTCTTGAAGAATTGTGTGGGTGATCCAACCTCTATAGTGCCATTATAGAGTGTGGTGTTGAAAGATAGTCTTTTTTATGAGGATGTACGATTCGATATTCTTGACCGTCGGGTCAGAAGGTTGAGAAACAAAGAAGTCGCTTCAGAAAAGGTTTTGTGGAGGAGTCAGTCCATAGAGGGAGCTACTTCGGAAGCAGAAGCAGCCATGAAAGCCAAGTACCCTTACCTCTCTCCTTCCAATTCCACTTCATCTTGAGGTAATAGTTCCTCTTAAGTTTTCCAGTCATTCATGCATGAATTCACTCTTAGAATTGTGTTCCCTATGTTTGTACTTGCATTTTCAGCGTATTTGCATGTTATCGGAACTTATTTCATTCAGAAACTCAGTTCTCAGTGTTTATGTAATGACCTTTTTAATCGTTTCGAGCAGCAAAATTGTTTTGATAAAAACTGACTAGGTCGATGGATCACGTGACGGACCATCATGGTCACGACGGACCGTGACGGATACCATCGTCCCACACTTGTATAATTCTCCTACTGCTCTACTCATTACCCTCGACAACAGGTAGGACGAACCGTCATAGTCAGGACGGTCCGTCAAGAGTCTTCGTGCCAAAACACCTAAACTCTGAAATATAGGTACGTGGATCAACTCTCTGAACTTCGCGATGGAACTGCAGCACGGACCGTCGTAGCCATGACGGACCGTCACAGACCTTTCTACTGAAATTGAATCTCTGAACTCTGTGATGACCCTGCAGGACGGACCGTCGCAGGCACGACGAGCCGTCACGAGTGGCGTAATTCCACCTGGTTTGGATTTCTGCTAAAGTTTTTAAGGGGCGTTTTTGACTATTCCTGATTATAATTATAAAGTTAGTGGGTTAATGTTAATAAATTAATTACTTAGGGGTTAAAGGTGATAACCTTGAAATAAATAGTGGGTTACTTTTATCATCTTTTATACTTAATTATATGATAATTAGGGTAAAAGAAAAAGAGTTTGAAAAAGGAAAAATAGAAAGAAAAGAGAGAAGAGGGAGAATGAACGAGAGAGAAAGAACAAAGAGGAAAGCAAAAAGCATTGGGGAAGTAGATTGCTTGATCACGATTCTTCTATGGAGGTAGGTTATGGTTTATGCTATTCCATAGTAAACTCTAAATAGCGATTGATATGTATTGGGTGGTAGTGTAAATTCTTCTATATGCTTAATTGTGTTGTTGCATGTTGTGATTATGTAAATAGTGATGGATTATAATGATGATACTGTGGAATCTTAAAAACCTTAAGTCCACTCTATTAATGATGATACCTTGACATAAAGGAAGGTTGATGAACTGGAAAAATAATGAGATTAAGGGATCGGGTGTCACGAACCGACACGTAGAATTAGGGGATCAGGTGTCACGAACTGACACGTAGAATAAGGGTATCAGGTGTCACGAACCGACACGTACAATTAGGGGATCGGGTGTCACGAACCGACACGTAGTATTAGGGGATCAGAGTTTCACGTACCGACACGTAGTAGTAGGGAATCGGAGTGTCACGTACCGACACCAAGAGAATAAAGATAATGAATCTTGAATTATGTTAATATACTCAATTTAAAGAAAGCTATTTCCCAAATGAGTATGGTATGGAGGCTTAAGATTATAGATGTGCCTGGGCTGTGGCCAATGGTTATGGTACTTGTTGTTGTCACCTGTTGAGTATGGTAGTGGATTTTATGTTATTATCTGATATATATTGCTTTCTATTTTGAGTTGGCCGATGATACCTTGTACTGACCCCTACTTGTATTCTTTTTCTTTGCTATTTGTGGAGTGCAGCAAACGTACCATCGACTTCGACTCGTCCGCAACTCTAGCAAGTCTTCAGTATATCAGATTTCAGGGTGAGCTATTATTCCTAGCTCGGACAGGATTCTCTCCATTCGTGTGTTGATGTCCTTGAAGTTCGTACATGGACCATTCGTTTACTTATTTTAGTTTCTTAAAATGCTCTTAGATTTAGTAATTTGTGGATAGATGTTCTTGTGGTGATGACTTCCAGATTTTGGGAATAATAAGTATTAAATTTTAGAAGTTATTTATTGGTTATATTAATGAGTTTTAAATATTCCGCATTGTATTTGGTTGATTATGGTTGAATTATTTGTAAATGATTTGGGGTTTAGATTGGTTGGTTCGCTCACATAGGAGGATAAATGTGGGTGCCACTCGCGGCTCTTTTTGGGTCGTGACAAACTTGGTATCAGAGCATTAGGTTCGTTGGTCTCATCACACAAGAACGAGTCTAGTAGAGTCTTAAGGAACGGTAGGGGGACGCCTTTACTTTTCTTTGTGAGACTATAGGACTTTAGGAAAATTCCATTCTTTCTTTCTTTCGTGCTATTACTTGGATCCAATTGGTATATAAGTGATACAAATTGGTATCTGACATCCTCACTCTATTTCGCAGATGGTTAGAACTAGAGCAACAATTGTGTCAACACCAACACCGGCAAGACAGGATGCGTCTGAGCCAGCCACTGGGGCTGTAGCTCGAAGAGGAACAGTGGCAAGAGGCCGTGGTAGAGGTCACGGGAGGACGTCCTCTAGAGGTAGAGGACAAACACTTGGTTCAGCTAGTACTAGGGCGGTGACTCCTCCACCGACTGATGAGGTAGTAAGAGAGGGTGAGGAAGGGGAAAATGAGTAAGTACAAGATGAGGAATTACCACCCCAACCTACCCCAGAGATGATTAACCAGGTTCATGCTTATCTTAGCGGGTTATCTTATCAGGGAAAGGCACCTCTAATGTTTTCTGCACCAGCACCTCAGGTTCCGGGGGTACAACATGCAACTGTTGTGGCTCCTCGCTTGGATGCCTCATTGGAAATAGGCACGTTTCCTCGATTGACTACAGGGCCTATAATGACGAGTTATCAACATGAACTTTTCACTAAATTCTTGAAGTTGAAACCTCCAGTATTCAAGGGTGCTGAATCTGAGGATGCTTATGATTTTCTGGTTGATTGTCATGAGTTACTACATAAGATGGCCATAGTAGAACGATTTGGCGTTGAGTTTGTGACCTATCAGTTTCAGGGGAACGCCAAAATGTGGTGGCGGTCATATGTTGAGTGTCAACCAGCACAGGCACCGCTTATGACTTTGGAATCGTTCTCTAACTTATTTATGGAGAAGTATATACCCCGGACTTTGAAGGATAGGAGGAGAGATGAGTTCCTGAGCCTGGAGCAAGGCAAGATGTCGGTCAATGCTTATGAGGCTAAGTTTTTTGCACTATCCAGGTATGCCACCCAGCTTTGCTTCAGTCCACAAGAGCGGATTCGCCGTTTTGTAAAGGGATTGAGGTCAGATTTGCAGATTGTAGCCTTACAGGTAGCTGCTGCGGCGAAATCCTTTCAAGAAGTGGTTGATTTTATGATATAGGTGGAAGGGGTGAAGCCCGACGACTTCACCCTGGCGTCGACATAAAAGGTTCCGTAAGGGAGGTGAGTTTAATGGTTCTTACTCCAGAGGGCAGAGTTCGGGAGGTTACCCAGCCCGACCTATTCAGTCTTCACTGCAGGTTGTAGCTGGGGGTCCATCGCAGACCAGCCAACATTCCTCTGAGTTTGGAGGTTATCCCAGACTTCGTCGTTCTCAGAGAGACCTATGCTTGAATCCAGAGAGTGTTATGGATGTGGGGAGACTGGACATATTAGGAGATATTGTCCAAAACAGAGTTACGACCCCCAATAGTAATAGGTAGTGGTGGTCATGGAAGAGGCCGCTATTATGGAGGACGGGGTGGCCAAGGTAATGGAGGTCACCAAATCAAACGGGGTGGCGGGCAAACTGGAACTACTGCAACGCAACATGGTAGGGGCAACGGGCAGACAGGTGATAGGGTCCATTGTTATGCATTCCCTGGGAGGTCTGAAGCGGAGACATCTGATGCTGTTATCACAGGTAATCTTTTGGTTTGTGATTGCATGGCTTCTGTATTATTTGATCCTAGATCAACATTTTCATATGTAGCTTCCTCATTTGCTATTGATCTTGATTTACATTGTGATTTGCTTGACATGCCCATTCGTGTCTCTACTCCTGTGGGTGAGTCTGTGCTAGTGGAGAAGGTGTATAGGTCTTGTCTTGTGACTTTTGTGGGGGACAATACTCATGTAGACTTGATTATTCTAGAGATGGTTGATTTCGATGTAATTCTGGGTATGACTTGGCTTTCTCCAAATTTTGCAATCTTAGATTGTAATGCTAAAACTGTGACATTGGCCAAGCCTGGGACAGATCCGCTAGTGTGGGAGGGTAACTATACTTCCACCCCAGTTCGTATCATCTCCTTCCTTCGTGCTAAGAGAATGGTTAGTAAGGGTTGTTTAGCTTTCTTGGCACATCTCAGGGATGATACTTCCCAAGTACCTTTGATTGAGTCTGTTTTGATAGTCCGTGAGTTTCTGGATGTGTTCCCTGCAGACCTTCCTGGTATGCCACCGGATAGGTACATTGATTTCTGTATTGATCTGGAGCCGGGTACTCGCCCCATTTCCATACCCCCTTATAGAATGGCTCCAGCAGAGTTAAGGGAGTTAAAGGCCCAACTTCAGGAGTTGTTAGGTAAAGGCTTTATTAGACCAAGTGCATCCCCTTGGGGTGCCCCTGTTTTATTTGTGAAGAAGAAGGATGGGAGTTTTCGGATGTGCATAGACTACAGGAAACTTAACAAAGTAACTGTTAAGAACAAGTATCCTCTTCCTCGCATTGATGATTTGTTCGATCAGTTACAAAGTGCTTGTACCTTCTTAAAAATTGATTTGAGGTCTGGTTATCATCAATTGAAAATACGGGCAGCAGATGTGCCAAAGACTGCTTTTCGAACCACATATGGGCATTATGAATTCTTAGTAATGTCTTTTGGACAAACGAATGCCCCTGCTGCATTAATGAGCCTGATGAACGGGAATTTTAAGTCATATCTGGATCTCTTTGTCATCGTATTCATTGATGATATACTGATATACTCAAAGAGCAGGAAAGAACATGAGGAGCATTTGAGAATTGTATTGGAAGTGTTGAGGGAGAAAAGGCTTTATGCCAAATTTTCCAAGTGTGAATTTTGGCTAGATTCAATGTCCTTCTTGGGGCACGTGGTTTCTAAGGATGGGGTGATGGTGGATCCTTCTAAGATCGAAGCAGTGAAGAGTTGGGTAAGACCTACCAATGTTACAGAGGTAAGGAGCTTTGTTTGTTTAGCTAGGTACTACCGCCGATTTGTCTAGGTATTTTATTCTGTTGCCTCCCAACTGACAAATTTGACTAAGCAGAATGTTCCATTTGTATGGTCGGATGAATGTGAAGAAAGCTTCCAGAACCTCAAGACCTTGTTGACTACTGCACCAATTCTTACCTTGCCAGTGGAAGGCAAGAATTTCATCGTTTACTGTGATGCATCTTATTCTGGGTTGGTTGCAGTGCTAATGGAAGAGAGAAATGTGATTGCTTATGCTTCAAGACAATTGAAAGTGCATGAACGTAACTATCCGACCCATGATTTGGAGTTGGCTGCAGTGGTATTTGCATTAAAGCAATCGAGACACTATCTATATGGGGTTAAGTGTGAAGTCTATGCAGATCATCGTAGTTTACAATATGTCTTTACTCAAAAAGATTTGAATTTGAGACAGAGGAGATGGATGGAACTACTGAAGGACTATGCTGTTACTATATTGTATCACCCAGGAAAAGCTAATGTGGTTGCAGATGCTTTAAGTAGAAAAACAGGAAGCATGGGATGTTTAGCCCACTTACAAGTTTCTAGACGCCCATTGGCTAGAGAGGTCCAGACTTTGGCTAACGACTTTATGAGGCTGGAAATATTAGAGAAAGGAGGATTTTTGGCCTGTGTGGAGGCAAGATCTTCGTTTCTTGACAAGATTAAGGGAAAACACTTTGATGATGAGAAGCTGAGCCGAATTCGGGATATGGTGTTGCGAGGAGAGGCTAAAAAGGCAATAATTTATGAGGAAGGTGTTTTGAGAATTAATGGAAGGGTATGTTTGCCCCGTTTTGATGATTTGATCCACACTATTCTTACAGAGGCTCATAGTTCAGGATATTCTATACATCCTAGTGCAACCATGATGTACCGTGACCTAAAGCAACATTTCTGGTGGAGTAGGATGAAGCGTGACATTGCTGATTTTGTTGCCCAATGCCCGAATTGTCAACAGGTAATGTATGAACACCAGAGGCCCGGAGGAACACTTCAGAGAATGCCCAAATTTGGAATAAATATTGTAAGAATCAAATCCCTAGTTATGTACCATGGATGGGTGGATTGCATTTTAGAAAAAATTCATTGATGAACTGGGATATCTTTGAACAACATATTTGGTGGGAACCTAGAGGTTTCACTTTTTTTAAACATGGTTTCATAACTGGACAAGGTTATTTTCTTCCTATTCACAAAAAACAAAAGTGCAAATGTGCAAGAATTTAACAAATATTAAAACCTATATCGATGAAGATTTTTTGAATTATGAGAAAATGCAAATGTAGTTTCCAGAATATGTAGTGGATCATTTAAAATCTTCCATGGATCTGATTAGACAATTAGATTTAAGTGATAAACCATGGTTGACGGACAATTTTCAGTCAAATATTCTTGGAATACTACCAGAAGAGAGAGGAGGAAACTGATTCTTATTAGACGATATGGGTAGAACGCATCCCTATTAAGATATCTTTTTTAGCTTGGAATATGTGGGGAAAAATTTCCTATGTGGTGCCACCACAAGCAAAAATTTCCTTTTAAATTTATTTGTTATCAAAACTAGCCTTCCTTTAAAAGATTTTAATTTTAAGAAAAGTTGCGACTTTAATGAAAATTTGTGACTTTCATCAAAAATTGAAATTTTATTAAAAGTTATGACTTTAATGAAGAGTTGTGACATTTATCAAAAGTTTTGACTTTTATGAAAAATTGTTACTTTGAATAAGAGTGGTTACTCAAAGAAAAGCTGTAACTTTTATGAAAGGTTATGAACATTCCGAAAGGTTGCAATTTTTACAAATAGTTGTAACCGTTCTAATAAGTCATAATAAACATTTTTTCACACCACTCTTTGTTTTATATAAATAGAAGGACTTCCTCTCATTTAAAAATACAAAAAATATTATCTTCTTCTTGTAGTTCCAAAAAATTAAATATTCGTGTACTTCGCTCCCGTTGAGTGACATACAGACCCAAATATTTATGTATCAATAAGTTGGTGAATAAAATTGTTCCATCCTTAGAGGATATAATTCTTTTAACCTCTGGTTTTTGAGAGGAATAGTTCTCTTAAGAAACATTGTTCATCAAATGGACTTAATTTTTCATTTCTATGTCATTCTATTTTTATATATACTAGTATGTTTTGTATACTCATTAATTTTCACGCCCCAAGCCAACACCCTGGATGTCGCCGACACCCAATGACCATGGTTGGTCTTGAGCGAACCCTTTACATGGCTTACTTAACTCAACCGAAGACTCAAACATACGATATAACCTCAACAAGTAACTTTAATGAAAATAAATAGCAAAGTGGCAACTCATGTCTTAGAAAATTACAAGTGAAAGGAAAGACTAAGAAAACTAATATCATTTGTCTATGAAGCCTCTAATATAAGGATGGATGTTGGGACAGGACGCATAATCATCCTAACAACTGAATACTACATATATATCTAAAACTAAAGATATCATCTAGAATGAAGAGACACTCACCAACAGACTCTGAGCTGCTCACTAGATCAACGATGTTGATCCTAGCTACCTGCGTCTACATCATAATATGATGCAGACACACCTGCATCAGTACATTGAATGTACAAGTATGTGAGTTAGAAGGCAAACTTACCTTACCTTTGTTCAACTCATGGATTACTACTAATTTTTATATATTACATTTTAAAAGTAAATGCTATATAAAGAAAAGTTGTCTTAAAACATGTCGTAAACTTTGAATGTCTATATATGGATACAATAAATCTTTGAGATGTATGTCAAAGCAAAAATAACGGATGTATATGAAAAAAAAATAACTTCAAAGTAAGCTTCTCTAATCGAAAACCATCACTTAAGAGCTACAATGATGATACAGTGATACTCGGCCCGTGCTTCCCGGCCATCGTAACCTTTCTAGAGCATAGGACTTGAAATTCTAATGGATCCACTAGTATATTATGAAAAGGGTTCATGTAGAAAGTATGACCCTCTTCTACACATGATTGCTGCATGATTTTCATGGAGACTTGAGTTAATATGAACTCGCATTCCCACATCAATTATTAATACGACTCCCGAAAATACACTGACTCTTATGTTTGTAAATTTACTGATTCTTTGGTATGAGATTAGTGCTCAAACCTAAGATTTGCTAGCTCTCTTGGAAATGATTGTTTCCCTACTTGGTTCATTTCATAAAGCTATAACTTTTACTTGAAAACTAGCCCGTAGACTCCTTACTTGTTTAAATGTGAAAACATTTGTAACTCTTACGGATTACTTAGGTCCATTATAATTCTGGAGAATGAGCTCAACTTTTTACAAGAGCTCAACTTTTTACTCTTGCTTAACTTGTTAATTGAGTCTTAAAACAAAGTTAAAAAGGTTTGTTTAAGACTATTGAAAAATTAAAAAACTAACTTTGACTTGCTTCTTAACTTTGAAACTTTGAATCTTTACTTCTTTGACTTTGATCTTCACTTTCCTTGATTTGGATAATGGATTCAAGGATCATGATATCATGTTTGTCGATGATCTCATGATGTTTAGATGCACTTTAGAGTGTTGGAATCAACCATGAACTGTGGGTACATAACTTAAGAAATAGTACGAAAGAATAGTCGAAAAGTGGATCACCCTGGCGCTCTAAGAGGCGTGGGGAACCAGAGCCTGATGAATATATACTGTCCACAGGCAATCTGGCTGGCGCAGCGCAGCAAAGCCTGATGGAAGAAGACTATCCTGAATGGCTCTGGTTGGCGCGGCACCCCAGTGCCAGTCAGACGGGATTTCTGACTTTTCTACTTCGCTTTTAAACTCTAAACCTCCGAAACATCCAGTGATCTTTCCCCAAACAATTAGGATTACTAATAGTCACAATACCCAATATTTTAGACTCGTAAAACTTTCCAGAAACACGAATTAAAACAACTAATGGTTTACTACTACCTAACCAAAAAGAATTCAACGATTTTTCATCAATAACTTCAATGTTCATCGTTCAATGTACACTAACCTTGATAAATTGAATCAAATTATTGTGTGGGTGGAAGAACCAAACATAAGAATATCTCACATACCTTAAACGGGATCAACCCCAAAGAATTCCACTAGAATATCTAGGCATCCTTGGTGAAATCTTGCTCTTTCTCTTCTCCTTCTTCTATTCTCTTTTCCCCCAAACATAAGCGGAAAAAGTATTTTTCTAGTCTGAACTAGAACTTGGTATTACACCAATTAAACAGATAAAAAAAATTAGGAAATAGTAGGGTGAAAGACTAATTTACCCTTACTAAAATCCGGATTGGATTGTCCTCAGTCCAACAACCCAACTTCCGAAAGGAATATCTCCCTCATACGATATCGAAAATGCACAAACTCAGTGGCATTGGAAAGATCTATCCAAGGTATTTCCAATCATCCAAGAAACTAACTCTAACTCATCATGATCTAGATGTTATGGTCGTTTTAAAATGGCATAAAACTCAATCTTACTCTTTGGAAATTTCTAGATTTCTACTATTCTTTGAAAAATAACTATTATTAGTTTCTTTATTTAATCATAAATATTTCTATTTATGATATGTTACAATATCTCCCCCTTGGAAACATTCATCTAACATAGACAAACGAAATACCGGATGAACCGCTTCTAACTCTTAGGATAGCTCCAAATCATATGCTACAATGTCACCCTCTTAGAGATTCTTTACGGTCCAATATAACTGGTGAAAAGTTTCCCTTTCTTACCAAACCTCATAACCCTTTTCATGGTTTAAATGTTTAGGTATACCGAATCATCCACCTCAAACTCTAACGACCTTCTCTTAACTTATCTGTAGAACTTCTGGCGACTCTGTGCCGTTTTCAATCTCTCTTGAATCACCTTCACTTTCTACATGTGTTCATGTACTAAATATGGTCCTATTAACACTACTTAACTATCTTCAAACCACCCCATAGGAGATTGACATCTTATCCCATAACGAGCTTTAATAATGAGTCATTTGGATGCTCAAATGATAACAATTGTTGTATGTTTACTCAATGAGAGGTATGTGATCATCCCAATACCCTTTGAAGTTATATTACGCAAGCTCTCAACATATCTTCTAAGGTATGGATAGTTTCTTCTTGAATTATGTGGTAATTGTGAACCTATATATGAAACAATGGAAATGCTCCATGAAGTCTCACAGTCTATTCGATGTACAACTTTGCATAATCCTCAGCCGAAAGGTAGTCTTTACTGGCAAAAAATGGGCTGACATTGTCATTCTACCAATAATAACCCAAATAACTACCTCTGAGTTCTTGGCAAGTATATGATAAAGTCTGCGTTAATCATCTCACACGTACATTCCGGAAGTTCTATAGTCTAAGCCAAACCTTCAGGCCTTTGGTGCTCTACTTTCACTTGTTCGCGATTTGGCTCTTGGCAACAAACTCAGTAATATATTTCATAATGCCTTCCCACTAATATACCTCTCTCAAATCCCAGTACATCTTTGTGGAACCCAGATGAATGGAATATTTTTTTCTATAAGCCTTCTCCAGGATCCTCTCTTGTATTCCATCTACCCAGGGTACACAAATTCTATGTTGGTACTTCTACTTCAGTATACCATCCGCTCCTTGTTCAAAAGACAATTTCTCTCTTTGATTCTATATGATTTGATTACTATAAAATAAAAAAATGATATTACTCGTTCTAAAGAATGATATTCTTTGATTAACAAGTGTCACTTAAATATATTGTAATTTTTTATAAAAATATATGTTTATTTGTATAGACATGAACATTGGTGAAAAGTGATTTGATATGTTTGTGTTGTAAAACAAACATTTTGGTAATATTGTACTTATTGGAACCAAGAGACTATGGTCATGGGTTATTCTATGACAAATTGAATGTTATGGAATGTTCCTTCTATAAATGACATCTGGGAAGGTTCTGACTCCAAAACAATGTCTATATTTGTTAAAAAGTAAAGAACAAAATATTTGTACTAAAAAGTTACTTCACGGAAAGTCTTTTCAAACACATTATTTTTGTTTATTCTTACTTGAACCAAATTTTCTGCGACATCATTGCTTTGGACGTGTCAATTAAAACATCTTTTAAAAATTGATCATCTTCGAAATTTATCCTAACTTCTAGTAAAATAAATAAAAATGTTAATTATGTGTCTAATACATACGTTAAGCATACTTATAAGTTTTTTGGAAGAAATTTTAATCTTTTTGAATTTATTTATACTAAGATTTGTGATATAAAGTCAATATAATCTTTTGTGGGGGTGGGGGGTGGGGGGGGGGGGCTTCATAAATTTTATTGAAAAATTCACTAGATACTGTTATATTTTTATTTTAAATAGTAAGGATGAAGCAATAGAATCATAGAGGAAATATGAAGCAGAAATTGAAAATAGGTTGGATAAAATGATTGTGATTATTAGAAGTTGTATATTTGGAGAATATGAATATTCTTATGCAGAAATATACTTGCTGAAGCTTTGTTGTATCCTGAAGGAGCACTATTTCTCTCCCCATTAATTATTTATAACCAATAACTTTTGTAAGATAGTGATCTAACAATTTCCAATACTATTAATCCCATATGAGAAATGGAAATGAGGGAACTATTACCAAACGGGTCAAAATAATACCTAAGACTGTGGATTTTTCGTTCATCGTATATGCTACAAATAATAAAGCATGTCAATTTATTGTTCATGTGTCTGAACAGTCCGATAGTTATGTCAAGAGTCTATAAGACCTTAGAATGAACCAAAGGAGAAAGTATATAATAAAGTAATCGAGAGGCACAATTAAAATGAATGGACAAATTACTTCATTCGAGTTTGATTTTGTAACTTTTATTTTGTAAATGAGTGATAATTTTGAAGAAGTTATGCCCTATGTGAACACACTATTTTTGGAAAGAAAAAATCAATAGTGAGATATATTCAAGCTTGATCAACCAATTCTGAGAGTTGGTTAATCTTCCCCCAGGAAATAAACTTTTGGTTTAAAGTTGATCAACAAAAGAAAAAGAAAATTAATGGTTCTATTAACAAATACAAAGCAAGATTTGTTGTCATTGGATTTAGACAATAAGAAGACATTGATTATTATGACATATTCACTTACTAGGATTACATCAATTCAGATGTTTATTGCATTAGTTGTGGTATATGACCTTCAAACTTTTTAAAATAGAAGCAATTTTTTAAAAATGGATAATTGGAGGAAGGAATTTACATGGAACAACATGAGTTCTTTATGATTCTGGGTAACTAAAAGAAAATTTGTGAACTTGTTCAGTAACTTTATGGACTAAAAACAAACGATAAATAATGACATGAGAAATTGGTCCAAACTATCTTGGGAAATGAATTCAATATTAATGAATGTGATTAATGCTTTTATAATAAAGACACTTCAAGTATTTGGATATTAATATTGTCAACATTCCAATAAATGTGAGTTTTGTCCTTCAAAAGAATGAAGGCTAAAGTGACTCACAATTTGATTAAGCTAGAGTATTATTGCAAAGTTAGATATTTATTTTCAAGTGTACACGATAAGATAAAGCATGTGTTACTAGTAAGCTGAATATATTCACAAGTAATCTCAATCACACGTATTGGATGACAATGAAAAGAGTTTTGGAGTGTTTAAAATATTCTTAAAAACTATTGTTTCTCATTATAACTAATATTCAACAGTACTGGAATAATATAGTGATGCAAAGTGATTCACCAAGTCAAATGAAATAAAAACAATGAGTGAATATATATTTTATCTTTGTGGAGGATCAATTTCTTGGAAATATTCCAAATAGAAATGTGTGCTCTTTAACAAAAAAACCGGAGCTTATCACTCTAGATAAGATCAGTGGAGAAGTTGAATGACTCTGAAATTTTTTGAAAGATTTCATCATAACTTTTAGCTCTAGTATGCATACACTGTGATAGTTAATTTATAATAGGTAGGGCTTGGAAAATGATGTATAACGTAATGTCTTGTTAAATATGACGCAGACTTAATATCGTTAGAGAACTACTCTCTCGTTAAATTATCATAATTGGCTACGTAACTCAAAGGATAATGTGTCGGATACACTTTAAAAAGGACCGACTAGAGTGGAAGTTGATAAATTATCAAAGGGAATGGGAATATGGACGATGACTACGCATTCTGGTAGTATCTCTACCAAGAAGACTGGAGATCCCAAGATCAAGGTTCAAGGAAATAAAATAAATTCTTGATGACGGTTCAACATTGTCAAAATTTTTTTTATGGTCCATTCTCATGATAAGACAATGTTTAGTAACAAGAATAAATACATTAAGACTTATTAATGGTTTCAAAGATAGATACAGGGTATACAAAATTGTCTATCTAGGTAACATATTTACAAACCACCTATGTAAGTGTAAAGTTTACGCCGCTTCAAGAAGAATCTGGTATGGACAGTTCTCTATCCGCTTATAAGACAATAATATTTTATAGCTGAAACAAACATAGCAATGAGAACAAAATTAATTCAATGGTTTATTGTGTGACTTATATTATCTAGGTACACACCAAAACTTGACCGCTTAAAGAACAAATCTACCGATTGAACGAGTATATCCAATATATGTTTAGTATGGAAAGTTCTAAGGAAAACCCATTTCTCTAGAAGATATCAATCCTTATTTACGAATAACATAGTTCTTCATGCATGTATTTTAAAAATAATAATTCAATAATTATGTGGGGGATAGTTTGGTTGAAAGGTCTGAATTGGAAATGAAGTATTGTAACTATGCCGAAGGGTTGTGACTATGCCAAAGGGTTGTGACCTTTATGTATAGTTGTTTCCTTTCTAAAGGGTTGTAACCGTTTGAAAGGTTGCGCCTTTTCAAAAGTGTTGTGACTAATCTGAAAGGGTCTCTTCTTTCCAAAGAGTTATAACTTTTACCCTTCGTTGACTATAAATAAAGAGCTTTTACTTATTTTTCTCCATTTAATTCTTCCTTTCTAATGCACACATTTATGAAAAATAAAATCGATTGACCATTTTTGTGTGTGATTTGTTGCTGTCATTTCGAGTTTGTTGTAATTATCGAAGGTTGACGTTCCACTACATCTTTAATTGTTAGTCCCTTTTATATTGGAAGGATTTAATATGCAACCTCGGGTACTTGAGGGATTAAATTTTGTAAGGACACACAATGACTTCAATGGACTCGCATTAGTTCTTTGTTTTATCTTTTCATTTTTTATCATTTTTGGTTTTCTAATATGAATACAGGGGTAAGAAACACTTCACTAACACATTACCAAGCGTTGTTTATTCAACGCATCACTTTACTAAAATAAGTTCAAGATTACGGATTTCGTAGTTTTGAGAGTACACACCAATCACCAAAAAAAAAAAGGGAATCATCTATACCACAACAATTACACACATAGAAAATTTAAGAGAATTACCCAATTCCAATGAATATACATTAAGCGTCTCTCTATCACATAAAATAAATCATAACCGACCTTCATCAAAGTAAAGCAAGTTGATTCCCTAATTTTTTTCGTTTTCTTAATGCCTCAGAACGTCTATAATCTATTAAGTGTACAATATTCATAAAAAATTTATCTAAAGAAATCTATATTACAATATATCTAGCCTAGACTCATCCATATATTTGATTAAATTCCTTAATTTTGATACTAACTAATACATCACGTCTCGTTCATTTCTATATATTCAAGGCTAGAGTTAAGTCTCAATTCGTCTATATAACATAACTCTAATGGAATTCTGATAATGCTATACACTTAATATTTAATTATGTATTTCAATATATAAAACTTAATTATAATATGATAACAAAATTTTAGTACTGAAATCAGCTAGTTAAAGAAGCACAATCTGTCAAACCTTAACTACTTACAATGAATGATAACTGCATAACTTAATCCTAATGATTGAATTATCTTAATGGCAAACATCATTCAACCGATATCTATTAACATATTGGTAAAAGACATGTAGTTACATATTGTAGTGCATCAATTTAAACATAAATCGGCAATTCCATTCCTTCCTATATAATATTTTAATATTACCCAACACCTAAATCAAAGATTCAGGGGCGTATTGATTTACCGAATTCCTAATCTTTTTTTCTCCCGATCACTAAGTTTCTCCGTTTTTTCTCTCTTTTTTAAATAGGCTATTTAATGCGGTAATTATTAGACATGATTAATTTTAAAACTCTGAAAGTGGTCCACTAGTTATTAAAATGATATTTTCTTTAACCACCAATGTCTCAGTTAAATTTAAAAATTACCCCTTTAATTATACAATTGTACATACATATAGTCCAAAATACACATTTAGAATGTACCTCAAGTCATTTATTAAATAAGAAGATCTATTGCTCAAGAAGACCTAATGGATCGTTACAGAGTCAGTCTCTTTGAGGGACTGACTAAGTAAGTTGCCTTGAAAAAATGATAGCTTTCTAACATCACCACCACATTCTTTGTTAAAAGGCCAAAGTTCAAAGTATTAACTAATCTTCTTGAGCCATTCATTGTTATTCTTCCTTGAGCTACTATGAGATCTCTCTATTAAGCCCGAGTAGACTTTCCTCTACCTTCCATTCAATGATTGTGCTTTATTTCACAAAATTTAAAGTCCTTTTTCCGTGCGGCGTTTCCATTAAAATTCTCTCACTTTATGAAACTTCTATCTAATTTGAGTGTGGCATAAATATTTCTTTTTTAAAAATTCTTTTTAAAATTAACCATTTTCAAAATTCTAGATGTATTTTAAGCGGGATGAACTTATACTTTTTTGTGTTTAAGTTGGACATGAGCCTAAAATTGTATAGCACCAACACCATACTCATATGTGATCAACACAATTGGGAGTCGGAATGTCCAGCTAAATTCATAGGTGAACTTGTCAATAAACTATCAAGAAGACAAGAAAAATTAAATTAACTCGTCCAGGTTTTTTTAATATAAAATACACCTCAACGCTCTCACTATGTACACATATAACCAATAAAATCTAATTCAGACAAGGTGAAGAGTATAAAAAAAACTACTAGATGAATCTATTAAACACCACTTAACCTTCAGAAGTATAGAGTGAGATAAAATAGACTTAACAAGATTGTCCTCTCTTAAGATGAGAAATGCCATGTTTATCTGTATTGATGATTTTTCAACCTACAATGGATATATCTTGAAAGTGTTGACATTCAAAAGTACGTTCAAAATTAAAAGCTAGGTTAGTGAAATAATCCGCAATTTTATTTCCCTCCCTTAAGATATGTTGTACTCTCATTGTCATCAAAGCCATCATTTTGTTAATAGAAGCAACTTCCATAACCAAGGAACATTCTGATCTCCATTCAACATATTAATTAATGATAAAGAATTTTATTCCATTATAACTTGTGAAAAAAATTCTTTAAACAATATTTAAGTCCTTCCTTCAAAGCCATAGCCACAATTACTACTTTTGTTGTTTATTGGATCGCCAGAAGAATCCCTAACACAAAATTCAATAGTGCTAGGGCCAGGATTACCTGTTGAAAGCTTCCTGCCGAAGAAAGATAAAAGCAGATTCCCTATAAGGGTTAAAGTTCTACCATCCCAAATGAGGTAAGTCCACATTACCACCTTAGATGTAAAACTAGGACTTAAACTATCAAGTAGAGTAACCATATGAGGCCAATTATTTGGAATATTTGGATATTTAAATTTGAACTTACTGAAAAGTCTTTGTAGTGTTGGTAATATCAGAAATAAAGCTATTGTAGAGTAAGAAGCACGTTGTTAAATATTATTTCTCTTTTTCCAAACAAAACCATAAGTTAACATTAGGAATTGCAATAAATGTAATCTTTTGAGTAGAGTTACCTTTGACATCCCCACCACTTAATAAAAACCTATTTCACCTCAACCCATGGTAAAAAGATCAGTTGCACCAGCAAAATATATCCATAAAGAATCTGCCACATAAACGAGAAACATTAGGAATCCAGTGGGTCATTAATGTATCAACGGGAATATTTTTCCCATATCTTCCAATCTATGAATGGTATCTTTAAAGGGATTCCTTTTACCCATATCTTCTAATAAGAATCATTTACCTCCTCTATCTTTCTAATAGTATTCCAAGAACTTTTGACTGAAAATTGATAAGAAATGGTCTGACCACTCAAATTTGACTGTCTCATATGATCCATGGCCGATTTGACTTGATCAACTACATGTTGAGGCAAATGCATCTATATTTTTGCATAATCCCAACAATCTTCATTCATATATGTGTTAATATCCTTCAAATTGTAGCAGGTTTGCACTTCTATTGATTGTGAATATAGAGGACCTAACCCTGTCCAGTTATCATACCATTTTGAAGATGTGAGAAACTAGGTTCCATCCAAATAACTTGTTCAAAGATATCCTTGTTCATTAATGTATTTTTCAACAATTGAGATCCACCCCTTCATTGTGACAAACAAGGGATCTACTTCTTACAAAATTTATTCCACATGATATCAGCCAATAAAGTGTTTTGAGTTCTGAACCTCCAATAGATTTTAGCCTATAAAGCTTTAGATAACACTAATAAAGACCAAAATAAAGAAAACCCTCTTGTTTTGGCAATCAATTTCATTCCAAGCAGCCTAGTGCCTTCTCTTTCCTGACGCTTTATTACTCTAAAAGCATTTAGCAAATACTCTATGGAGTTATTTGAGGACACATATAGGGGGCACAATAGCATACAAGATATGTATGGGAACACATTGCAAAATACTATTGATGAGAACTTCTTTACCTCAATAGGCAACATATTTCCTTTCCAATCTTTGTAGTTTAGATTTTACATTTGTAATAAGAGTAGAGTAATGCTCCTTCCTCTTCCTTGTAGGTTATTTAGGACATCCCAAATAGTTGAGTGTAAATTTGCCTCTATTCAAACCTGTACACTCTTGAACAATAAATATGGCAGCAGGTGTGCTGCATTTTGATGCATAAAGAAGGAACTTTTATACTTGTTTATTTTATGCCCGGGATTAATTTCATAATTCTTTAAAATATACACGATTTTTACCAGTAAGTATACATTAGTAGATGCAAAAATAATAGTATTATCTGCATAAGCAAGATGGTTTATATTGGTACTCCATTTTGGAATCCCATAACCCTGAAATAGATCATCATAAAATAATGAGTTTAAAGACCTAGATAAAGTGCCAACAGATAGAATAAATAGAGTAGGGGATAGTGGATCACCTAGTTTCACCACTTCAGTAGAGTGAAAGAACCAATATGACTTCCCATTAATAATAATTCAATACCAATTTTTTGCTAGCAATGTAGAAAACCCCATCTTCTTAACACTTTCATCATAAAGAAAAAATATACTCTATCGTGAGCCTTTGCCATATCGAGCTTAATTACCATGTTAGAAGGCTTACCCACTTTCTTGATGTCTATGAAAGTCTTTTGTTTTAACAGAACATTTTTTATGAATTCTTTTACCTTTTACAAATTCAAAATTGATTTGCAGAGATGAGTTTAAGCAACATACCTTCTAATCATAGATAGAATTTTTTCGAGAAAATTACTCAAACATATTGATATCTAGACTGTAAAGGTGTTAACATGGTCATTTTTGGGCAATAAGACAACTTTGTATGAGTAATAGACTTAGATAGCGTATTACCAACAACAAATTCTTCAACTATTATGACAATATCTTTTCCTAAACTCTCCAAACAACAGAAATAAAATTACCATTTAATCCATCAAGACCTCTAGTACTATCTCTTTTGAAATTGAAAACAACACTCTTTCCTTCCTCCTTATGAGGCGCTTTACAAAAACTAATATTTTCCTCGTTTGTAACAACAATAGGAATATGTCTCAACAATGAAATGGATGTAGCATATAAAGTTAAGTTTTATGGCACGACACAAGAGTAACAAAGAAAGTGAAACTTCTATAGCATATCGTTCATAGATGAGTCGCGACTCACACAGATGAACAATACTCTACTAGACGTGACCATATGAGATTTTTGACGCTAAAACCATTTCAATAACCTCATTATCTGATACAATATGTTTTCACGATCGAGGAGAACCCGAGAGAAGTAACCAACGTCGTCGACTTCTCATAAGTCTTGGACAAGCCTCTTAGCATTCATTCATTGCATTGTCCTTAAAATAGAGGATTTAAAACCTTCCCTAGCATAAAATAATGCTAATATATCACATAATTTAAAATATCATAAGTACATATTTAAGACACTAAGTCTTGTCTTGCCTTCTTAGACTCAACATCGATAGTATAGAATAGGGACAAGAATCATAATAACATAAAAGAATTATCTATACTATTACATGAAATTAATTATCCACTTGAATGTCCTTGAATCATAAGGACACACTTGAACTTGGCACAACTATCCAAGCTCTTCATTCTACGAAAGATCCTCTAGCCATCACCCCCTATACTTTGTGTAAAAAGATGAAAAAGAATTGTATTAGTACAGGAATGCACTAAGTATGATAACTATGCAAAAATATGATTTAAAGAGGATATTTAGTTAGAAACCATGCATAATGTATTTTAGTAAAACTTCATGAATATTTGATTCAATAAGTACAATATAGTTCTCATACACTATTTAGACAAGGATACTTTTTACAACAACATATGAAGTCATTTATAACATTTAAGGCACATTCAATATGTTCATAGCATTATTTTTCCTTTTTACCTTAACTTATCCAACCAAAGAAACCCTCAAGTAATACTTAGTAAAATGCATGAGTAGTGTTCCATTCGACCATTCATACAAAAGTATCACCATAAGGTCACCAAGGTGAACATCCATACAAGTCATCAATTCATACATATAATTTCATAAAGACATAACATATCATGAAATACATCCTTCACATAATAACAACAACCTAAGACAACGTCAAGTCATACTAGTGCAATGTACTAGCAGAACCCCATAATACTACTGATACCAAGTTTTCTTATAAAGTCGCCCTAGACTTAGGCACATCACATTCAATAAGTTACAATACATGCATTTAAACTTTTACATACTTCATAGACCATCATATAAGAAATCATTCATTTATTTTATCATTGTCATAATCTATTTAGTTTTCATTCACATCTAAAGACAACATGAAAAGTCAATAGTACCAATATAATCATAATGAAGTAATAGAAAACATTGCATATTTAGAGTTCATTTCATCAATACATCATAAAACCTAAATCATAACCCCAATCTTAGTCTACTAATGCCATGTATATGTAAAGTCCCATAACCTCACATACACTAAGCAAATCAATTAAAGAGATCACAAGCATTTCCACTTCATACGTAAACATGAATAATATAGTCAACCACATGCCTACTAAGTAAGACCTTCATCATGCAGACAATAAGACAATACATGCATATCATTGGAACAAATATATTAACACCATAATGTCATGCATAAGGTACTTATACATATATATATCCTTTCTAGAATTTCTTCCAAGAGCTACTTGTGCAATCTATAGGTAAATTTTCATTTCCTTAGCCACACTAAGCAACATTTCATAGGAAGTCCTACTTAGTGTTCATCATCTTACTTCCATTGTTCATTTACATTTAGGAAACTTTTCCTTAATCGACATTAGACAATGTGAGCAAAACATGGAATTCAGTGTCATCCCCTCACACCTAAAGGAGGGCATCTGTAACATCTCTTAAATTGTAATAGCAAAGAATAAGCTAATAAACTAAAATATATCATTTTTGGAGAGAAAAGGGAAAATATGGAAAAAATCCCATGTATAAAGACCTTGTTTTGGCCATTTTTAGATGGCCATAACTTCTATCTAAGGACGGATTAGAGTCTGTTATTTATATAATCGGAAAGCCCTTGGAGATATCATTCAAATGGCACCAAGATTGCACAATTTCAATATCGTATGGGGGGAAACACCTTTCGGATGTTGGGCTATTGAAATAATGGAAGTCCAATTCTTGATTTTTAAAGGGTAAAGTAGTATTTTTACCCATTTATTTTCTAAATCATTTTACGGGATTAATTGAGGTAAAAACAAGTTTTGGTCAGATTACAAAAAATATTCTCACACTTAGTGCTTAAAGAAAAGAGAAGAGTACAAGAAGGGAGAAAAATCAAGAATTCACCAAGAACGTCGATAAATTCTAATGGAATTCATTAGAATAATACCTATTGAGGTATGTGAGATCATTCGTGTTGGATTAATTCATCCATATATCAATGTAGCTTCGATTTTGTAGTTTTGTAGTTGTTCATATGATTTTAAATGTGTTCTTGATAAATCTTGTTTAATCTCTTTTGGTTGAGTTGATTGATTAACAATTGATGTTGATTTGTAGTTTTCAATGTCGTTTTGAGTTAGCTATGTTGGGTATTGATAGTTTTGATTATGCTAAGGCTTTGGGGGATAGAACTGTGGAGGTTTAGGCGTTTTGATATTTCGAAACGTGTTGAATAATTTGTCAAACGCACTCGGGTAAGCGAGGCATGTCGCGCGTACTGTGTGCTCGAACTTGGCCTCAGTCAACTAGAGCCTACCCGTCATGTCACTAATGTGCCAGGTCCTAGCCATATATACCAAGGGATGGCGCTGCGTGCCACAAGTACCACCAACCCGACGCTTTTTTGACCAGTTTTTGTAGTTTAGTCATTTTAAGTCCTTCCAAGGTAAATTACCATCTTCCAATGATTCTAATTACTTCAAATGATTTCTAAACACCTACAAATTATCAAAGAACGCAAATCACAACCTTTAATCCATAACTTAATTAAAGGAAAGTTAAGGTCCATGTCAAGGATATTAAGAACTCAAGTATGAAGATAAGAATTAAGTTAATGTAAAATCCATAAAGGTTTTTTAGAGTCTTATTTAAATATTTTGACTTTGTTTTAAGACTTAAGTTCATGATAAGTAAATAGTAAGTTCAAGTTCTTTTCTTAAGGTATATGGGAACTAAGTATTCCCAAAGAGACTTAAAATTTTTAAACATTTAACTAGTAAGGAAACTTTGTTTCCAAGGAGCCTTTGGACATGTTTTCAAAAAAGAACTATAGCCTTGTAAAAGAAGAAAACAGGAAAGCTGTGATTTCAAAGATAGAATTGAGCTTAATATTTTGAGCACTAGTCTCAAAACCACAGATTCAATATTCTTTAAAACATAAGAGCCAACATATTTTGGGAGTAGTATTAAGCACCGGTATGGGAAAGAGTTTAGAAAACTCACAGCTCCCATAAACCATGAAGCCACCATGGCTAGAAAAGGTTAATACTTTTTTGATGAACCCTTTCCAAAGTAGACTAGTAAATCCATTAGGCAGTTCAGGTCTTATACCTTTGGCCGGGTGTAGGATGCGCTGGCAGCGTGAGGTATATTGTTGTATCATCATTGCAGATCTTAAGTGATGGTTGTCGGTTACAGAAATTTCCACATAAGTTGTTCTATTTTTATGTATATTAGTTTACTTGAATTTTTATATACATGTCACAGTTAAGTTGAATCTTCCATACATTCAGAGATATAAACATGTTCCAGACTTTTTCTTTATATTTAACTTATTTTTAAATTGCATTATATTAAATGGTCTATGTTGTTCATGAGTTGAACAAAGCCAAGGTAAGTGTTCCTTCTTACTATTTTCATGATTAAGTGTTGTTATCATTCCAACTCGCATACTCATACATCCAATGTTCTGATGCCAGTTGGCATGCATTGTATTATGATGAAGACACATGTAACTAGGATCAGCATTCGGCACATCGTTGGTCTACTAAGTAGCTCAGAGTAAGTTGGCGAGCCTACCTTTATTATAAAGGCCATCCTTATCATTTTGATATTTGACATAGGTTTGATCCATTAGGATGATTGGGGGTCCTCTCCCGAAATCCATCTTTATTTTAGAGGCTTCATGGATAGACATTGTTAGTTTTCTTTGGCCTTTCATTTCATTTGTTGAGACTTGAAATTGATATTTTGGATAAGTACTATTTTAAAATTATTCTTAAGTTAAATTCTATGTTAAGTCTTCCACTGAGTTAGGTAAGCTAGTACAAGGTTCGTTCAAGGCCAACAATGGTCATTGGGCGTCAATCACGTCGAGGGAGTAGGCTTGGGGCGTGAAAGACAGGTATCAGAGCCGAATGTTGAAGAATCCTAGGGATTCTATAAAGACGTGTCTGTAGATTCGTAGTCATCTGTGTGAAGAGTGACACATCTATGATTAGGAGGCTAGAACATTTAGAACTTTATCACATCCTTCATATTTCTTTTCCTGAGTTAGAGTTTATCTCTAAAAAGCTTCCCTCTAATTCGTGCTTGCACATGTTTGAGATCATTATGCCTCTACGAAGAGTAGTCAGAGGTCGTCAAACTAGAAGAAATGTTGAGGAGCCAGAGGTAACTAATGCACCTAAAGTGTAAACTTAATGGGAGGTTGCCAATGGTGAGTTGCGCGAGGCTATCCGGATGGCGAGCCAAGCGAAGACTAACCAAGTTGGGCAACAAAGACGAGCTTGACAACAAGGGGCAGAAATTTTTAAGATTCGGGGAATTCTTGAGGATGAATCCCCCAAGCTTTTTTGGTTCAATCAGTACTGATGATCTCAAAAACTTTGTGGAAGAGTTGAGGAAGGTGTTTTATGTGATGCCTATGGTTGATACTCAAAGGGTTGATCTAGTTGTATATCAATTTAAAAATGTGTCCAGGACATGGTTCGACTTGTGGAAGGAGGGCAGATATAAGGATGCACCACATTCGAGTTGGGATTTTTTGGAAGAGGCTTTCTTGGGGCGTTTCTTTCTCCGAGAACTGAAAGAGGCTAAGGTACGGGAGTTCCTTACTATGAAACATGACTACTTAAGTTTTCATGATAATGGAATGAAATTTACCAAACACTCTCGCTATGTTTCTTAGATGGTTATAGATATGAGGAGCAAAATGAGTTTGTTTGTCGTTGGTTTTGGTTGCTCTTCAAGCAAAGAGTGCCGGGCTGCAATGCTCATTAGAGATACTGACATTTCGAGGTTCATGATCTATGTACAACAAGTAGAGGAGGAAAAGCTGAGGGACTGAGAAGAGTACAAAAAAAAGAAAACCAAGAGCGGGAATGAGTCTGGGCAGTAGAAACATTGCTCGAATCGGCTGCAGTTTCAGAAACAGAAGGGGCCTGCACCATCATCTTTTAATGTATATTTGCCTAGAGACAGAGTTGAATATCATGGTTAGAACACTCGAGCTAAAATTGAATATTCACATGGTAATGTGGCTCATGGAGGTAGTAAGCCTCCTGCCTATAGCATGTTTTGTAGAAATCACATCGGTGTTTGTCGTGAGGGCTTCATGGGTTTCTTTAAGTGTGGTTAGATTGGACATTTCATGAGAGAGTGTCCAAAGAATAAGCAAGGCAGTTATAATTGGGGCAAGATAGCTAAATCTTCATCAATTGCTCCACCAGACAGTGTTTCACCTACGTGAACTACTTCATGGAGAAGGAATAAACACCTGGTATGCAATAACCAATCTCCAAGAACATGAGAATTTGACTGACGTTATCACTGGTATGATTCTAGTCTTTGATCTTACTGTTAGTGCATTGTTAGACCCAAGAGGGAATTTATATTTTGTTACTCTATATGTTGCTATGAACTTTGATATTATTCAGGAGCAACATAGTGAACCATTCAGTGTTTCCACACCTGTTTGTGAATCCATTCTAGCATAAAAGGTTTATCAGGATTGTCCCATCTCCATCAGTCAAAAGAGTACCATGGCTGTCTTAGTTGAGTTATACATGGTAGCCTTTGATATTATTCTTATTATGGAATGTCTTCATTCCTTTTACGCTATAGTTGGTTGTAGGATGATACACAATAATTACACTTCCCTAAAGAAGTAGAAAAAATTAATATCAATTAAAGAACCCAACTAGTAGTTTGGGGTCGATCCAACGAGGAAAATGGTTTGTACTTAACTTTAGCCCACAATTATATTTATTTAGTCAATGTTTTCCCGAAACAAATAAGTAAAAAGGTAGGTTTTGTGAAACAAAATTCTTCAATATTGTAGTTAAGAACTGAACAAAAGTTGTCTTTGGTTGTCATCAATATGAGACAGTAACTATGGTATATGTGTTCCCTTCATGTTGATAAAGAAATATTCCTAGCAATATCAATCATTTCCTACTGTATTACATGCAAAGTGATAAGTTAGGTATATCCAAATCTGTGGTCTGGCATCTAGAGAATTTCACCCCGCACCTTGGTTCAGCTACGTGTGTACAATTTACCTACCCTTACCATTACCTCATATTAGAAATCATAATCGATGTATGTCTTAGTTATTACTTTGCATTGATTGAAACTAGCCATTATATAGTATTACACTAAATCTATCTTGATAATTATGTTATTATTAACTACCTCCTTGGTTTGGCAAGTAACAAAAAGATGAGTTGTGACATTGGCCAATGTCAAAAAAACTTCTAAACGAAATAATTATAAATGCATGTAAAACACTATTCAATAATTGTTGAAGTACTAGGATTACTTTGTGATTTACCGATGGTTCCCACAACCCTTGTTGTGAATTTAGTTACCCATGCTAGCAAGATAAAAATTCAAAGTTATTGATGAAGAAATCATGAACTTACTATACAAGAAGAATAAACCCAGTAGTCTTTCATGAAATTGCAAGAAAAATCTTTCAAACCAATTCTAGAAATGAATTAATTGCCAAAGTTGCAAAAATCAATTTCCAACACACAAAGTAGGAAAAAAGTAATAGTAACATATCCTAAAAGAAAGGTTTTAATACCGTATATATAGAAAAAAAAGTCTTTATAAAAAAAAAGAATTCAAATAAGGACAGTTTTGTTCAGCTACTTAACTTCATTTAACGAACCAACTCACGAACCGTCGATCAATTGACAGTGCATAGACTGTCTCCGTCAGTCAGGACATAGAAATATTTTTTCTATCAGGATGGATCCCTCTCTAAATCGAACGACAGACCAACAGTATGGTCCATCGATCTATCTATGGACTGTCGATGTTCCTCCATAGCTACATTCTTAGAATCTTTCAAAATCAGGTACTCGAACCTTCTCTTAACCAAACGACAGTTTAACATTAAGGTCCTTCGATTAATAGGCGGACGATCATTGCCTCTCGTGGTTCCATACTCAGTCAAACTTCCATGGTTTCCTTCAATTTATTGATCTTCTCATCTACGATCACACGTACGGTCCTTTGATTGCCTTCGTTTGTCTAGTTCTGCATTATTTTCATTTGTTTTCTTTTTTTGCCACTTGAACATCTTTCCTGCAAAACAAGACACAAAACTTGTTAAAACCAATACAAAAAGGTATTAGACGCACACAAATCTTAAGTGAAATGAATAACAAATGCCGTGAAATCACGCCACATCAATCATATGAGTATTAGTGCTGACCCTTTTTTGATTTAGTTCAAGCCTACTCTCTCAGACTCGACACGCTTACTCATGCAGATCACATCATGACACACATTTACAATGCGATATACACCTCTACTATTTTTCCCATCACAAAGGTACCAACTTTCTCATAATGCAAATAGTGCCCTCACTTAAAAATAAATCCTCATTTTCACATAGTGATTATGCCTTTTCGATACAAGGATTGTTGTTTCAACACTCACACTTTGGAACAAGTTCAACTAAAGTTAGTGCTCTACGCCATAGGATTTCCCTTATTTTCGTTTCTTAGGTTCACCACACTAGACTCTAGGATCTTGGTAGGACATTCTTGACTTGTAACATAGGATAGGGGTCATGTGTTGTAAATTTGGGTATATGTTAGTGACTTTCTATGCCACTTGACAATACCGCTAATCATTCTGCCTCTTTTTTTTCCTTTTGACCCCCTCTTGTTTTGTTTTCTCTTTTTTATTGATTATTTTATTTTTCAACAATGCACATGTTTTTCTTAATTAAGCTTTTTTTCAAAAACCCACTCTTTTCATACTTATTTTTGGGCCTTTTATCATAATAGTCACCCTCAACTCATGGTTTTCTCGTGAGTTTAAAATCTCAAAACATGAGGTCTGGTTAGGATAAAAAAAGATGTTTCTTACAATAGCCACCCTCAAATTAGGCTTTTGACCTGTGTAAAGGTGCACATGTCCAAGGAGGACAAGGGCCAAAACATTACGCCGTGGCAAGGTGACATGGTGAATAAAAAAATTTGGTCTATTACAGGCTCAACATCTTTGGATCAAAAGGGACAGGTGTTTCATTTGGCCATCATCTTTTAGGCTAGATATTTGCTATTTCAAATAGGGGCCTATGATTACTTCCTAGCTTCTAGGGTTAATTCCCTTTGCAGGATCAACCAAGAAAGTTCTAGTTAGCGACAAACAATTGAACAGTCGAATATCCTCACACTGGTTGAGCACATCGCTACACTATCGAATTATCAGATTTCCCAATATAAGGTTTAGTTGGAGGTCATGTAGAGGGTTCCTATTGATGTCATGTTTAGAGACACAACATATTCAACTTATTTTAACAAATTAAGGAAAGAACTATAATGGACGAGGTATTGTTTTTATTAGCAATCATACTTCGTTTGTGCTTCTTTACTTGTACTCACAAAGACATGCCGATTCAACATAAATTTAAGCAATCTCTTTAGGATAACGAACACAGACATGAAATACAAAAGAGAGGATTGTGAGTTAAGCTACCCACTTTTTACTTGATCCATCACTTTGCATTTACCCCACCCCTGACTAAAAAAGTTGTAATTCTTTCCAATCTATAAGAAATCAAAAATATAGGGTAGTAGGTGAAGCTTACATATGGCGCATAGCGCCGATTAATTCTCAAGACACGGGTGGGTCTAGTATCCCAAAACCCGCAAGATCATCACTTGGGACACCATTAGTATTTCCCACATCTACCGTTGCACCATTAGTAGTGCTCCTCTCTCCGCTCACCAGCACCGAACTGGATGCCCCATCAGCTATATCCTTAGGCGTGTCTACTCACCTACTAAAGAGGCCCTTTTAGACTGCTCCAGCTAAGTTCGCTCTCTCTTGCTCGTTCAAGCCTATTCATCGACCTAAGTGGTGTGACTGGAGCGGTCGTGCTTGTAAAAATGCGTTGTTTGGACTATGGCTTAGTAAGGACCTTAATCAAGGCCTCTGGCGCAACGTACTCGGTTAGCTCAGTAGAAAAACTCTCTGGCTCAGTCCCTGCGCATCCCAAAGGTGGCATCCATATATGATCGCAGGCTGGCAAGAACGAACTAATAGTAGTGAGGTCAGTGGAAGGGGATGGTCGTGCTAGAACACACAGCTTTATAGCATCAAGGGGTTTGTCAACCCTCCTAATTTGGTTTTCTGTCTGCTTGGACACCGACTTCTCTATGTGGTCCTCTTCTATGGATTTTTGCATCCATAACTAAATGTAAAGGAGAAGGGTGTCCATTTCTCCCTCTAACTTCTGGATCAAACTAGAGGGACTAAAGCTGTAAATGGTGGCCTTTATCTAGACAAGCTGGGGCCCTGCTTGCTAAATGTGATGAGGAGGAAGGAGTGGGGTCAACATTTTGTTGTACGGTAGGGTAAGCCCCTTGGTATAACTGTACCGTATCTGCAAAATTGTCACTCAGTAGAGGAGCCTCGATTCGGGTCCCTCTACGGGGTGCTGCCACATTGGACGCATTTATGATGAGGTCTATATAAAATTTCTCCACATGTCGATGGAGTCTATCACAATTCAAAATAGGCACTGTAGTGTCCCTGCACATCTGGAAGATAAGATGCAGAAATGAGTAAGTGGTGGAAGTGTTTAATGCCCTCTCGTGAGTCTTCACTATAATCACTTAAGCAAAGTTTATCTCTAGTCTAGCTTCCAATGTTGCCACCATCAACGCCCTATCCCATGTGAGTACATTGTTGGCTTTTGTACGCGATAATCACTGTCGAACAAACAGCCAGAAAAACTTGGCCATAAAATTGAGGGTAGGATTCTTGATAAGCCCTCAGGGATCTATAATTCAATCAGCCCTCACACCATATATAAGGATATATCGAGCCAGCTATTTTGTAATTGCCTCACACTTTTCTACACTCCTCTAAAATTCAATACTCTGAACAATCTCCAACATCTAATAAAATTTAGACGTATTGTGGTTCCACTATGAACCGGTGGTGGGGCCATATAGGAAGAAGCGGATGGTAGTTTCTGATATGTCAACGAGGCACCCCCGGACTAGTGTAGAGGTAGAGTGTCTAGTTTTCCTAGTCTTTCCCTCTTATCAATGGACCCTTGAAGCGTGGCTATGTAAAGGAAATAAAACTCCCAAACAATGTCCTCTTTATTACTATTAAAGTTTCAAGACATACAATCACATTTATGGAGATCAAAGAGATTGTTCACATCGAGGACTATGTGCAAACTTCCTGTAAGAACGTGACACCCCTCAGTGATCATCAAGGTCATCAGCCCCTTCTCATTTAGAATTCTAGCGTCCCTCTATACCTGCGACTGCCCCTCCATGCACCACCAGTTTTGTTCATTGGCAACCAGTGTGGGTTTATCTGGTCGAGGTGCGGGTGCAACCTCCGAACAAGTGGGCTCATTAGGCTAGGCTTTTTTTTCTCGATCTCCTAATCAAGTGTCTCTTTGACAGTTGGAAATGGAGGCAGTAGATGGTTCGTACCCTGAGGATTTGGCTGACCCTTAAGCTGAAGTTGTAGCAGACTCGGATTTGGATGTTGACCCACCCTATGAACTAGTAGCATCCTTAGTTTGTGACCTGGTCAGTGTGCGCTCCTCATAAGGCTGGGAGGTAGTGACTACATTTGGGTTAACCTTAGGGGTTGCCCCTAGTGGCTCGGGATGCAGGTGGTGGAGTGTGTATACTCGGAGGAACATAGGTTGGATCCTACTCACTACCATTGTCTTCATTGATCAACACAAGATATCGGGTGACCGATTTGGAGTTGCCTCTCTTAGCATAGACATTCTCCTTTTGTGGAGTAATAGGTACCTTTGAAGCAGTTGTTAGTATCATATAAACATAACAACAACACAAAAACAAACAAAAAAAAGAAAATAGGAAACTCAAAATATAGAATCTGTACTATAGAGTCAGATGGGACAAGACCCATCGACAGACCACAGTTTACCAATATAAACCATCTTGCTTATGTAGATAGTACTATAAGTTTTGCATCTAATAATAAATACTCATATGTAAAGATCATGTCAATTTTAAAGAAGTATGAAATTCAGTCAGGGCATAAAACTAAAAAGGATAAAAGTGCCTTCTTTATGTATCAAAATGCAGCAGCTGCTCGCACATTGCTGTTTCAGGAGTGTACAAGTTTTATTACAAGCAAATTTCCAATCAAGTATTTGGGGTGTCCTATATCACATAAAAGGAAGAGGAAGGAGCATTACTTTGATCTTATTACAAGGGTCAAATCTGAACTACAACCCATGAATGGAAATATGTTATCCTATGGAGATAAAGAAGTTCTAATCAATAGTGTTTTGCAACGTGTTCCAATTCATGTCTTGTCAGCTAGGCTTCATTGAATGATATTTTGCTTGCCCAAAAAGAAGGTTGTCTTTGTTTTAGGTCTTTATTTGATTTGTGTCAAGATTTATATGCTAAAAGCTATTGGAGGTTCAGAATGAAAACTCTTTGTGGGCCAATATCATGTTGAATAAATATGGTAAGAAGCAAATCCCTAGTTTGGTACAATTGAGGGGTGGATCTTAGTTATGGAAATATACTCAATAACAGGGATATCTTATAACTACTTATTTGGTGGGAACCTAGAGGTTTAACATCTGTAATATTGTTTGATAATTCGTTAGGGTTAGGTCCTCTTTATTCACAACCAACAAAAGTGAAACCTTCCACAATTTGAGTGGATCAAGTCAAATCTTCCATGGATCAGATTAGACAGTCTGATTAAAGTGATAAATCATGGTGGACATTCCATTTCTGGAGCATTTTCAATTAAAAGTGCTTGGAATAATATAAGAAAGAGAGCGGAGAAAACTGACCCTTATTAGAAGATATGGGTACAAGGCATCCATTTTAAGATATATTTCTTAACTTTGAACTTGTGGAATTTTTTTTTACAGTGGCTACTTAAATGAACCAATGGTTGCTGCGAGGCTCCAGCTGATGAGACTGTGGATCACTCATCTAATAAGGAGAAGTTGCAGATTCTTTATAGAGATATTTTGCTTGTGCAGGTGGTCTTTTAGGACCATGTGTTCAAGTGAAACATGTTTTGATTAAATAGTGGGATGTTAAAGGTTACTCTAGGCAAAAGATGACATTTAATGAAATTTCAAATGTCATCTTATGTTTTCTTCGGAAAGGACAAATACAATTCTACATGGTGATTCTTACTTTACAAATAGAGTTATTTGGGATATTTCCAACACTACAAAAAATTTAATCAAGTTTAAATTTAAATATCCCAATATTCAAAATAATTTGCCTTAGATGGCTGCTTTACTTGTTAGTTTTAGGCCTAATTTTACATCTAGAGTGGTAAGGCAAAGTTACCACCTTTGGGATGGTTGAAATTTAACACAGACAGGGCATTAAGAGGTAGTGAGTTTCTTTTGGTTATCTTTTGGGAGCAAGGGGGGTAGGATATAGTACTAATGAAACTTTACTCTATTCCTATTAAGGTTCAGTGGTTGTTAATAAATTCATCTAGCAGTTGGTCATGTACTCTTTACCTTGTGTGAATTAGATTCTATTAGTCATGTTAATCTTGGTGAACGCTTTGAGTTTTTTTTTTATTACAAATAAAAAACCATGACGAGTGAATTTGTATTTTCTTTTATGCTAGATGGTTTATTCACCAGTTTACCTCTGAGTTTTGTTGGACATTCCAATTCCCAATTGTGCTTATCACATATGAGTATGGTGTTGGTGCTATTTAGTTTTAGGCTCAGATTTAATCTCTAACATTAGTAGTTTTTCTCATATCTCCAAATCCAGATGGTAATATTAATCCTATGTGTGGTTCAATCCATAAGATATGGATTGTAGGGAAGAGAATACTAATATTAGCTAGGTTGATCGAGCCTCATTTTTCTATTCGTAAATAGCAAGAATTGATATATACTAGATAAGAAGTTCGTGAATAAGTTATTCTGATTTACTTACCTCTACGAATCAACTAGGGATATGATTCAACTCATTGCCTCGTCAAGGAGAGGTTGTTGCATAGAGAATCAGGGTTAGACAAAGATCTGATAGAAGAGGTATATGCTTGATCTTACCAGAATAGATCTGGTTACCCAATCTTATCCCCAACGAACTCTCGAACGACGACTCAAAGATAATGAAGTGGCTTAGATCAGCCTGCTCTACCAAGCATCAAGCCTCAAATTTTTGTCTAGACTTGATTTCTTCTTAGTTTCTTTAATACATTTAGGGTTTTTTTGCTTTAGTAATTTGCTGGACCAGATCACATTTGGGCCCTGCTAATTTTTTTGCTCCTTTTATGTTAATAAAAAATGGGCTCCTGCCACCTAAAACCCCCCAAAAAAGAACTTGATGCCACTTAAAATACATCTCATTTTGATAATAACATTATTCTAAAAAAAGAAATAATTATTCACAAGAAAAGAAAGACCCTCGATTTTTTTTTATAAAACAATTAGTTCCATTTAACTACCAATATATTTTCCAGCAAACACCATGCCTTTATTCATGCCCCACTGAAGTGGGATAGAAGTTTTATAATGTGGGAGAGTTTCAATAAAAACAAAATAGAGAACAAAGACTTTAAATTTAATGAAGTAGAGCACAATTATTAAAACAAAGGAAGAGCAAAGTCTTCTCATGATTAATAGAGATATCTCGTCGTTGCTCAAAAAAGAATTAGAATAAACGGCGCAAGGAGATGAGTTTTTACTTTGAACTTTGTCCTTATAATAGAGAATGAATTGGTGATGTTAGAAAGATATAGGTTCGGCACGATAAGTAGCTATGTCATTCCCATCCAAGAGACTTACTCTATAACGACCCATTATGCCCTTTTGAGTACTAGAGTTTCTCATTCAATAAATGACTTCAGGTACATTCTAAATGAGTAACTTTGATAATTTATAAGTACAATTAAATAATTAATGGGGTAATTTTTAGGAATAGTATAATTAGGTGGTTAAAGAAAATAACTTTTAAATTAGTAGGATAACTTTCAGAACATTATAGTTAATCATGTATAATAATAATGGTAGTAAATAATTTGTATATAAGAAAAGAGAAAAAGGGAAAAACTCATTGATTGGGAGAGAAGAAGATCGAGAATTCGGTAAATCAATTTGCCCCTAGATCGTTAATATATTAGATATATGGGTTGGATAATATCAATATATTAGATAGTAGGGAATGTAATTGCTGATGTGAATTTTAATTGATGCACTACAATGTGTTACTACTATGCATGTCTTTTACCAATATGTTTACAACTATCAGTTCAATGATGTTTGTCATTAGAAAATTCAATCATTAGGATTGATTTATGCAGTTTTCATTCATTGTAAATAGTTTAGGTTTGATAGAGTGTGTTTTCGTAAGTAGGTGATTTCAATATTATTATTTTGTTATCATATTATAATTTAATTTTGATATATTGAGATATATAATTATATATTAAATGTATTGTATTATATGAATTTCATTAGAGTTATGTTACTTCGAAGAATTGAGACTTAACCCTAGGCTTGAATATATAGGAACAAACGATGTAGTGGATCATGTGAAATCTTCCATGGATCTTATTAGACAATAAGAATTAAGTGATAAACCATGGTGGACAGATAATTTATAGACAATTTTTCGTCAAAAGTGCTTGGAATACTATCAGAGAAAGAGAGGAGAAGAAAATGATTATTATTAGAAGATATGGGTACAATGTATCCCTTTAAGATATCTTCTTTATATTTGATTGTGTGGGGAAAATATACCATTTGGTACTTTAATGACACAATGGAATCCTAATGTTTCTCATTTATGTGGTTTCTGCGAGGTTCTAGCTTATGAGACTGTAGATCACTCACTACAAAAAGAAGAAGTGACAGATTCTTTATGGAGATATCTTGCTGGTGCAGCTGGTCTTTTGGGACCATGGGTTCACAAGAAACATTTTTTTATGAAAAGGAGGAATGCTAAATGTAATTCTAGACAAAGATAACATTTAATGCAATATCTTATTGTTTCTTTGGAAAAGGAGAAATACCATTTTACATGGTCCTTCTTACTATACTAATAGAGTTATTTGGGATGTTTCCAACACTACACATATTTTCATCAAGTCGAAATTTATTTATCTCAATATTCCGAATAATTGGTCTCAGATGGTTTCTTTAATTGATAGTTTCAGGCCTAGTTTTACATCTAGAGTGGTAAGGTGGATTTACCTCCATTGGGTTGGTTGAAATGTAACACTGGTCATCAAGAGGTAATCCTGGCGCTATCACTATTGAATTTTCTTTTAGGGATTCTTCTTGCGATTGGGTGGGAGCGGGGAGGCTTAGGATCCAAGAAACAACAAACATAGTAGTTGTAGCTATGGCTTTGAAGGAAGGACTTAAATATTGTTTGGTAAATGTTTTTCACTGGTTAAAGTGGAATCAGATTCTTTATCAATGATTTATATGTGGAATAGAGATCGGGTTGTTCCTTGGAAGTAAATTCATTGATGACAACAACACTACTACACACCGTAAGGGAGGGAAATACTTTTGCTAATTACTTCACTAATTTAACTTTTAATTTGGAAGGTACTTTTAAATGTAAACCTTATTAAGATATACAAGTTGCAAGTAGAAGAATGATCAATACAGATAAATATGACATTCCTCATCTTTGGAAAGGACAATCTATACCTCTGAAGGTTCACTGGTTGTCAATAACATATTCTAGTAGTTGGTTATGTACTCATCACCTTATCTAAATTAGATTCTATTGGTTATATATCATTCACCTAGTGAGATCTTTGAGGTGTCTTTTATGATTAAAAAACCATGATGAGTGAATTTGTATTTTCTTTTCTGATAGGTAGTTTATTGACCAGTTCACTTATGAGTTTAGTTGGACATTTTGACTACCATTTGTGCTGATCACATATGATGGTGTAGATGCTATACAGTTTTAGGCTCAAATTCAATCTCTTTTATTAGTATCTTTTCTCATAGATCCAAATCTAGATGGTGGAATTCATCCTATCAATGGATCAATCCATCAGATTGGGATTGAAGAGCAGGGATTACTAATATTATCTAGGATGATTGAGTCCCATTTTTCTGTTTGTAGAAAAGGCGTAATCAATAATTACTAGATAAGAAATTCATAAAGAAGTTTGTCTAATTTACTTACCTTTATGAATCAACTAGGCATATGCATTAGCTCATTGGCTCATAAAGGAGAGGCAGTTGAACAGAGATCAAGATTACACAAAGTTATAGTTGAAGAGGTTTATGCTTAATCTTAACAGAATGGATCCTCTTACCTAAGCTTATCTTCAATGAAATCTTGAACAACGATAAAAAGACGATGATGAGGCTTAGATCAACTTGATCTGACAAGCATCAAGCCTCATATTTTTATCTAAACTTGATTTCCTCTCAATTCATTATTATGTTTGAGTTGTTTTTACTTTAATAATTTGCAGGACAAAATCTTGGTTGGGCCTGTTCATTTTATTTGCTTCTTTTGTGTTCAGAAAAAATGGGCTCTTGCCCACCTTAAACCCAAAAAAAATGTTAACGCCTCTTCAAACACATCTCTAATTTTTGTAATGGTTAAATTTAAAAACAATTTTTTAATAAAATATATATTCACAAAAAAAAAGACTCTTGATTTTTTCAAAAAAAACAATTAGTTCTATTTAACTAGCTGTGTATTTTCCGACCTACACCATGCCTTTATTTATGCCCCACTAGAATTAGATATAAGTTTAATAAAGTAAGACAGTTTCAATGGAAAATCAACATGGAAAAAAGACTTCCAGTTTAGTGAAATAGAACACAATCATTGAAAGGAAGGAAGAGGAAAGTCTACTTCGGTTTAAATGAGAGATCTCGTACTAGTTCAAAAAAGAATTAAAATGGATGGAGAAAGGACATTAGTTCTTTCTTTGAACTTTTTTCTGTAAAAAGAGAATGTGGTGGTGATGTTAGATAGCTATCTTTTTTTGAACAGCAACTAGCTCAGTCATTTCCCTCCAATAGACCGACATTATTTCTACCCATTAGGTCGTTTTGAGTACATGGTTTACATTTGATTGTTTATGTTTCTGGGATTTTATATTCTCTTGTTATATTGAACATATACACATATAGTATATATATTCATTTTTATGTATATAATTATTGTATCCTTTTGAAAGAATTCATATTTTAATATTTCTTAACTTAAAAGTACTACATATAAGCTTAGATATTATATATTTTTAAGAATATATGAAATTACTCACTGATCAATTGAAGAAATTTACTATACAAGTTCAAAAGTGAAAATTTCTTTTACGTTCAAGTGTACTTTCTTATTCGAATATGCTAACAAAATATTTGATTTTTTCCTAAGACATATATAACAATTCTATAATCTGTGCAACTTAAATATTTCTTTTTATTACGAAATTCCTTTGTATATATATTCTTATTTTCTTCATTACTTTCCTTTTAATGTTTATTAAAGAATAAATGAATTATTATTTCTTCAATAATTCATTTACTCGACGTTCTTGAGTTCTATGATAATAACAAATAATCAAATTAATGTTGGAATATTGTAACCTTTTTAAGAACCTATTTTTCAGTAGTTTTGATGTACTGAATATTAGTAAATAAGTAACTTTCAAGTTCAATGCAATTATTAGGGGAAAATTACCTAGTTATATAATTAATAGTACTCCCTATAAACTCCGAAGGTTTAACAAAGCACTAATTAATTATTGTGGAAGAAAAACCCTACAACTTGAAAGTCATTATATAAAACTATATTAACGACAAGTCTAAGAAGAAGACATACAATCCCAAAACTAAATTTACACCTTAAACAAATAGTCTGAGTTCGAAAAGAGTTGACTTTAATAGGAGAGATGCACAACATCCTGAGAGAACTTGTTAACCCTTGAATCTGGTCTCGCTCAATAGTCACCTTGTTGAGGTCTATCAATAGCTGCCTGAAGATGATTTGTACTCAACAAAAATAAAATCAAATGCATAGTATCGTGTACTGGTAGGATCACACGAGTTTTCCATTTAGTGTAACATAAGTAAGTCAATACAACATTCCAAACATGCACATACAAAAAATATATAATAGTGATTATCACATGCTCAAACAGTATTAATTTATATTCATTGGTCCTCTCATTAAAGTAAAATAAAAACTATTAGCATACCAAAATGTGGTACCTGATTAAATATTTACCGGAACATGGTTCTTGCAACCTCAGATTTTCTATATTTAATTCGAACTACAAAAGTCGTGGTAGTCAATAAAATACATGAATATATTTGCTTTTGTTTTTTCCGTAGATCTTCGGGAAATCAATACATCTTTTATAGACTTGAACATATTTTGGTTAAAGTTAATTTTAAAATTTTTTATTGGTTTCACATACTTTTTTTTGTCTGTACTTCAAGTGTTAACGAAGGCTGAATAAGGAAATAATCACTAGTAATCAATTGAATTTTTTTTCATTATACTAATGTGTTAAATGTGGATATATACCTAATTGAGCAATATACAAATTAATGTCCTTTTCTGTTGTGTTGAAATCACGAAGCAATGAAACTTTTATTTTTATATTCTCAATGAACTTTTCCTTATTAAAAATAATAGTTGTCTGTTTTTTTTTTTTTTTTTTGTGTGTTTCCTTCATTTTAGTATGAAAGAAACAAAAAATGATAGTTGATTATTTGAAAAAAAAATTATTTTTCATTAAATTGATGTGTTGCATGTAAACTATTTACATAGCAAAATAAATATATAATTGTCATAGTTATTTAAAGTTTATTAAGCACTACAATAATTTTAAATCATGAACATTTTGTAGAAAAGAAAATTAACAACAATGCAGTGTCGTACTAGTACATCACACACCTTATGTAAAAGTGAGGCCAATTATGATTTTGGTCCTGAAAGAACTATAACTTATGCAACTGATTGCTCTAGAATATTCTATACAAGACCAAAAACTCATCTTATCGGTATGGTACAGAATATTTTGGATATTTATTATTCCTTTAATGGGAGCGTAGTTGTTGTTTTCGCTAATGGAACGAACATATTCTATCTATCCATTGTTTCAAGCAATTCTTTTTCCTTTTAGACTTAACTAGGAATATTTATAGAGGTTTTATTATTATTAACACGTATTTTATAGAACTACACCACATGATTGGCGGATGTGAATCATGCATATGATTGTATGACATTATCACCGAGTCTTAACAATTTTATAATGTTAAATTTTCTTTCCCCTTCTCTTTATTTTCTTTTCAATTACAAATTTATTGCAATCTTCACATATATTTAAAGTTTATGACATATTAATGGACAAAAAATAGTATGTGTATTTCTTCTCAATAATTGTGATCTTGAATTTAGGATTTGTTCTCCCTTCACGAGCAAACTGAAAATGTCAATACAAGATTGAGTAGGGAAGTCATTTTTGAAGGTATGAATCACATCATCTATCAGTCAACAGAAAGATCTATAAGTATGTTCTTGGTGATACAAAAGATATTTCAGCTAAAATGACATATCAACTGATCAGACAAACTTTTTTTCATCACTATCAAAACTCACTTACACCCAATTCCTTGGGTGTGTTTGGTTTTCATGGAAAATTCTTTCTTCAAAAGGAAGTGAATTGCGGTCTCATTTTTCAAGAATGACAGATCAAATTTGTATTGGTTCCACTTTTAAATTTCAAAGAACAAGATGTTAGATATACTTTTTTTAAAAAGAATGGAATTAAGCTATCAATCTTGGTATACTTTTCAATCTAGAATTATAGGGTAAAGTTCTTATGTGTCACGACCCAAAACCGGGGCCGCGACTGGCACCCACATTTACCCTCCTATGTGAGCGAACCAACCCATATAAACCTTAACATTTCAATGTATAACAATAGAAAATAATGCGGAAGACTTAATCTCGTAAATAAAACAATTCAAACTATTATTACTATCCCCAAAATCTGGAAGTCATCATCACAAGAACATCTATGATCAAATTACTAAACTAAGAATGTCTAAGAAGCTAAAACAAATGAAAGCTAGTCCATGCCGGAAGTTCAAGGCATCAAGACTTGAAGAAGAAGATCCAGTCCAAGCTAGAAGCATTAGCTCACCCTGAAGATCCGGTGTGACGAAGACTGGCTCGAATTACTGCTGAGTTGAAGATGACGGAACGTTTGCTGCACTCCACAAATAACAAAGAAGAAAACATAAAAGTAGGGGGTCAGTACAACCACAAGTACTGAGTAGATATCATCGGCCAACTCAAAATAGAAAACAACATATATCTATAATATCATAAATCTACTATAAAACTCAACATGTAGCAATAACAAGTACTATAATCATCAACAAGTACTATCAAGTTCATCCATGAGGACTCAAGCCTCCATGCCATACTCATTTGGGAAATTAAGTTCATTATTTTGAGTATATTTATCATCTTTCAAGATTCATTATCTTTCTTCCTCTTGTGTCGGTACGTGACACTCCGATCCCCTACTACTATGTGTCGGTACGTGATACTCCTATCCCCTATATGTGTCAGAACGTAACACTCCGATCCCCTATATGTGTCGGAACGTGACACTCCGATCCCCTATATGTGTCGGAACGTGACACTTCGATCCCCTATATGTGTCGGTACGTGACACTCCGATCCCCTACTTCTACGTGTCGGTTCGTGACACCCATCCCACTAATACTATGTGTCGGTACGTGACACTCCGATCCACTAATTCTATGTGTCGGAACGTGACACTCCGATCCACTAATTCTATGTGTCGGAACGTGACATTCCGATCCACTAATTCTAAGTGTTCTGGGACGAGACACCCTCGACGGTCCGTCGTGCCCATGACGGTCCGTCGTGGTGATCGTCGTCTCAGCTAGTTTTTCCAGAAATAAAATCTGCTGCTCAAAACGACTAAACAGGTCGTTACAATAGATACCAATTTACCCATCGTTCGTCCCCGAACGATCAAAAGATGAAAAGCAATGGCGAAAAGGAGTACCTGAATCTGTAAACAGATGTGGGTATTTTTCTTGCATATCTGCCTCCTTCTCCCAAGTAGCCTCTTCAACTGGTCGATTCTTCCATTGAACTTTGATGGAGGCAATCTCTCTCGACCTCAATTTGCGAACTTCTCTATCTAATATAGCAACTGGTTCCTCCTCATAAGTCAAATTTTCATCAAGCAAAACTGAATCCCAACGGATAATGT
>JAPDHL010001908.1:252179-333178 GCA_032847665.1 Solanum chilense | reverse complement strand
ACCCGATCCCCTAATTCATCAAGCCTTCTTTTATACCAAGGCATCATCAATCTCATTATATAATTTATCAAGCCTTCTTTTATACCAAGGCATCATCATTAACAAAGTGAATTAGGGTTTATTTCAAGATTTGGGATTCAATAACTTCATCATGCTTATTTTATCACAATCATATAATCATATTCATGCAAGCATACAATCAAGCATATAGAAGGGTTTACAATACTACCAATACATATCATTCGCTATTAAGAGTTTATTACGAATATCATTGAACAAAACCATAACCTACCTCCACCGAAGAATTCGTGATCAAGCAAGCAAATCCTCACAATCTTTAATATCCCCTTCGTTCCTCTCTCTCGTTCGATCCTCTCTCTCTCTCTTTGTTCTTTCTATTTTTCTTATTCAAACCCTCTTTCTTTTACCCTAATTAGTATATAATTATGTATAAAAGATGGCAATAGTAACCCACTAATTAACTCAAAGTTACCTCTTTTATCCCCCAAGAAACTGAGTTATTAATGTTATCCCACGAAATTTGTAATTATAGCAGGAATAGTCCAAAACGCCCCTTTAAAACTTAACCAGAAATCCGACTCCGACTGGGATTACGCAACCTGTGACGGCCCGTCGTGCCTGCGACGGTCCGTCCTGCAGGTCGTCGCAATGATCAGAGACTCAATTTTCACTAAAGAGTCTGTGACGGTCCGTCACTCCTGTGACGGTCCGTCCTGCACTTCCGTCACTACGTTCAGAGAATTGTTCCCAGTACCAAATTCTCAAGAGTTGAAGTGTTTTGAAACGGAACCTCACGATGGTTCATCGTACCTGTGACGGTCCGTCCTGCAGGTCCATCACAGAGTTCAGAGAGTCAATTTCAGTACTCAGATTTTAGAATTCCTAAGTGTTTTGGAACGAGACACCCTAGACGGTCCGTCGTGTCCATGACGGTCCGTCGTGGTGTCCGTCGTCTCAGCCAGTTTTTCCAAAAATAAAATCTGCTGCTCAAAACGACTAAACAGGTCGTTATATTTATGGACTAAAACATGGCAAACAAATAATAACATGCATTGTTTGACCAAACTGTTAAGAAAAAGGAATTATAGATTAATGATGTTTTTACATTAAACAAATTTCAAAATCACAAGGTCATTGTTTGTTTTTATGTTGATGACATATTGATCATCAAAAGAGACATTTCTAACATAAATGCTACTAAGCATATGGTAGAAAGTAGCTTCGATATGATAGTCATTGAAGTTATTAATCTGATTGAAAAGGTACTTGACAAGTTCAAGTATTTGGATTTTAATATGGTTAAGACTCCAATAAATGTAAGCTTTCTACTTCAAAAGAATAAAGGCAAAAGTGACTCAGAATTTCATTAAGCTATAGTATTGATAAGTATGATATATCTAATGAAATGTCCACAATAATATATGTTTTATACGAAGATTTTGGAAATCGTTATTTTTTGTAAGATTTTGAGAGTCGCCACTTAATTTTTACAGGAAAAATCAAGAAGATACTATGTTTTCAAAAGACTTAAAAAGAAAAATTGTTTTGAAAACTTTAAAGGGGTACGGAGATTCCTAGTTATACATAGGAAGGTTGTTACGACACCTAAAATATGTGCTAATGTGCAATTATCCGACAAACAAATTTACTTTTATAGAAATGATAATTATAACTTGATTTTAAGATAATAATCGCTTTGAGAATATTTTGAAACAAAATAATTGATTCGCTACATAAGTGAGAATTTGTTTGCAGATTTATTCGTTCTTCTAGATTCCGTTTGTAATTAATTTTAAGTCGATAAAACATTTACGGCGTTTGCAGGATTTTGGATTCTCATAACTTTAAAACTACCGACAAATAGAAGAAAATTAAAAAATGAAAATAAAAGAGAGTGAGAGAGTGAGAGAGATTGGGTCCAAACCTGGGTTCTGTCCTTCTGGACCAACATTTCAACCCTTTTATTTTGGGCTTTTGCCAACATCATTTGTACCTTCTTAGAATAATCTTAAAAATAATAAATACAAACATAGTGGTTTCAGTAAGTTAATAAACTTATTGATACAAAAATAGCGGTGTCAGTAAAATACTCAACTGGAGCAAGTAAAACAAATATTTCATTTTGTGGAAGTAGAAGAAGAAGATCGGAATTTTTTAAAACTAAGAAATAATCCCTCTATATATAAACAACAAAGGTTAGTGTGAGAAAATGTTTATTGTGCCTTATCAGAAAGGTTACAACTACAGACGTCACAACTCTTAATTGAAGTCACTACTTTTGATAAAAGTCATAATTATTCATTAAAGTCGCAACTATTCATAAAAAGACACAACTTTTCATGAAAAATGAATGCTAGTTTAGGGAATAAATAAATTTAAAATGAAATTCTTCCTTGTGGTTGCGCCACATAGGCAGACCTAGGGTTCTATTTTATATAAATATATGATTAAAACGAAATTCTTGCTTGTGGATGCGCCACATAGGCAGTTGTAGGATTCTCTTTAACCTAAATATATGATTAGTTCTGGACACGTGTTTTTCATGTAAGTCCCACAAATATATATATATATATATATATATATATATATATATATATATATATATATAGTATGACTTTTATTAAAATCAATTGTTATTTCTCCTAATATCACTATTATGTATTTATTTAAATTACTTCTATTTCTCCAATGGACAATCATACCTCAACTCCAAAATGAAAAAGAAATTAATGTCATAATCTAACATAAAAAAGATCTAAAGGAATATATAAGATATATCTTCTACGGTTAAGTTTAACAATTGAATTATATTATAAGAATGCTTCTCTTTTAATTTGAGAATGAAGCTATTTGTTTTTCTCCCCAGTTAACTTCTTGACGACATATATTCATATCATAATCTAGGAAAGAAGAAAAACAAACAGGAGATGATAGGATGTCCTAGAAATAAATTACAAGTATTTATAATGATATTTGATTGTCTTTTCACCTACAAAAATATTTTAATGGGGCACATTGAATGATGATAGATAAATTTATTTTGGTTTCAAAGTAAACAGAATCACAATATTTGAAGAGTTTCATACTTTAATGTTTCATAATAGATATATTTATATTAATTTAAAAATTCAAAAAATCAAAAAATTTGAAGAGTTTCATACGTTATTCTTTTCTACTCTAATTTAATTTTACTTACTTAATTATAATTATAATGTCATAAATAAAAAATTAAAGTATAGTTGTTGGACTTCATATTCTACAATTATGTAATCATACTATTAGTATTGAAGAAATTAATTAATTAATTTTAATTTAGTGGAGGGGGGAAATGATAATCCAACTTTGAAGGTTGGAGCTTCCCACTTTTAATAATATATGATGAGTTGTCTAAAATACTAATTCTATTGAAACCTTTTCTGAACTGGTGAATATTGAAAGTGATGGATCAAAGAGAACACATAGCTATGTAGGTATTAGCTACGTTAATTCAGAACCACTAAATTAAAATAATTAATTCATGTACTCCATCCGTTTCTAAAAGGATGACCTGCTTTTCTTTTTTAGTGTGTTTCAAAAAGAATAATCTCTTTCTTTTTTTTGGTAAGATTTTAATTTAAACTCTCCATGCGGCATGTTTAAGGCCACAAGATCAAAGGACAGTTTTATACATTTCACCTAACATTAATTTAGGACAACCTGATTCAAAAATTCCTCTTTATTCTCTTTAACACCGTGTCAAGTCAAACCAGGTCATTCTTTATGAAACAGAGGGATTATAATAATTTATATAAATGGATGAGTTAATAGTAAAAACAATGATTTAAAAAATTAGAAGATAAGATCATTTTTAAGGTATCTTCCAATATCAAGAACACCAACTACCAAATCAATATTAATTATAAGAGGAAGAGCTCTCCTCTTCTGTTGCAAAGACAAAAATTAAATCAAATTTTAGATTCTCGACCAAAATAGCGCCTCCATATTTCTTCTTTATCGTTCTCCACCTACAACTTAATAGACAACTTCTACTTCTCCATGTATTTGTCATGGAGCATTTATGAGTCTGAGTGCATAGTCTTATACATTATTATTTATTTGTTAAATGATTGTTATTCTTTACAAAGATCTTTAGTGGCTCAAAGACTTTTTTTTTCCCCTAAGAATGATCATGTTGGCAATCTTCTAATTTAACTTTGAAAAATTATCTTTTATCTCCACTACACTTGTGGAAAACGTTGTGTTGTCCATAAGTATAGAAGAAATAATTGATAAAATGTACTTCTCAAATTTGACTTATTCCTTTCCTCGCTCCTATATTGTGCACATTCAATTACTAAATTATCAAGGAAGGTATTAACTACAAAAATGCAAAACCACTCCACTAAAATAAGTAATTCATGTATAAAAATTCGTATAAATGGATGATTTATTAATAAAAAATAAGATGACAAAAGCAGAAGATTCGATCATTGGTAAGGCATCCTCCAATTTCAAGAACAAGAACAACAAAATCAATGTCAATTATAAGAATAAGAGCTATCCTATGCTAGCTCAAAGACAAAAATTAAATCAAATAAGAGATGCTCGACAAAAATAGCACCTAATTATTTCTTCTTTATCAGTCCCCACCTGCCACATAATGGCCAAATTCTACTCCTCCGTGTATTTACCATGAGATGTTTAGAGTCAAGGTGCATAATTTTATACATTAATATTTGTAATTATTTACAAAGAGCATTATTGCCTCAAAGACATTTTATTTACCCTAAGCATAATCATGTTGGCGAACCTCTACTTTAACTTTCAAAAATTTATCAATTATCTCTACTATATTTGTTGAAACCCTTGTGTTGTCCACAAGTATAGAAGTAATAATTGATAAATTTTTCAAAAGGAAACTAGAGAATCATCGACAATATTATGTTGAGGAAAGGCAAATGGCTTGGAGGCATTGGAACATCTCCATAATGATTTTGAAGTATTGAACGTGAAAGAAAATAAACGAATACTGGTTTATAAGTTTATGCACCCGGGATCAAAAATACTTCCAGATAAACACATGGATCACAAAATTATCCAATTGCCGAAAGTTTTAAGGTGATAAATCTTTTCATTGTTATTAAGTCAGCTCTAGTTTATCTCATGTCATCCATTTATATAATGGTTTCAATCAAAAAATTATTGATGTTTTTTGGAGTTCTTATGAAATTAATGAAGTTTTGTTTTGTTTCATCTTTAATATTTATTATATCATTAATTGTTTAAATAATTAAATCAATTGAAGTCTTTTCTAAACTAGTGAACAATGAAAGTAATGGATCAAAGAGAAAAGATAGCAATGTACGTAGACATTAAGAATTTAAATGTAAAAAAGTCCACTAAAACAACTAATTCACGTATAAAAATTCGTCTAAAAGGATGAGTCAATAATTAAAATATAGATTTAACAAATGAGAAGATTCGATCATTGGTAAGGTATCCTCCAATTTCAAGAATACCAACTACCAAATCAATGTAAATTATAAGCTAAAGAACTCTCCTTTTATGGCTCAAAAACAATAATTAAATCAAATTTTAAATGCTCGACCAAAGTATAACCTCCTTATTTCTTTTTTATTATTCTCCACCTGCAACTTAATGTCCAGCTTCTACTGCTCCATGTAATTCTCATGAGGTGTTTATGTGTCAGGGTGTTTAATCTTATACATTTTTATTTGTTTTTTTCATTAAATATTTATAATTTTTTACAAAGATCTTATTGCCTCAAAGCCATTTATTTTCCCTAAGGATAATCATTTTGGTTATCCACTACTTTCACTTCAAAAAAATTATCAATTATCTCTACGATACTTGTGGAAAACATTGTATTGTCCACAAGTATAGAAGATATAATTGAAAAATTTTTCAAAAAAAATCTAGATTATCCTCAACATGTTTATGTTGAGGAACTATCAAATTTCTTTGAGGAATTGTAATATCTCTATAAAGATTTTGAAGCATGCAATCAGAAATAAAATAAAATAATGCTAATTTATAAGGTTATGCACCCGGGATAAAAAATACCCCAAATAAACACATGGAGGAACAAAAGCTGGGAATAAAGTCGTGGTTTGGGAAGTTCTAGAAGAAACAAAAAGTTCTACTTTGGTCGAGTATTTAAAGTTAAATTTAATTGATTTACCTGAGAATAAAATGGAGAAGATTTGTTGAACTCATAATTTTCATGGAGTTGGTAATTGGAGTTCTTGAAATTGGAGTTATGCTTGGAAATTACTTAACTAGTGGTTGAAACTTTTAATGTGATCAATTCTTTTCCTTGTTATTAAGTTACTTGTCATTAATCTTCTGTCGTCCATTTATGCAATTTTTTAGATCACAAAATATAAGGTTTTGGAGTTCTTATAAAATTAAGTATGTTTTTTAGTTTGTTTGATCTTTAATATTTATGATATTATGAGTTGTTTAAATTAGTAAATAAACTGTAGCCTTTTCTAAACTAATGAACAATTAATGTGATGGATCAAAGAGAATACTCATGCACTAACTAGTGTTCAGTCATGGTTCTAATACTAGGGAGATTGGTGCATCTACAAGTTACACGTGAGCTGGCTGACTATGAGATGGTAAAATATTTTGTAATGAGATTATAACACACCCATTAATGGTTAGAATGTGAGATAAGATTTTTTGCATTACTTAAAACCTCATATGGAGATATCTAGAGGAACATGTGTCACGACCCAAATCGAGTCGCGAGTGGCACCCACAATTACCCTCATATGTGAGCGAACCAACCATATACAAAACCCAACATTTCAATATAATATCAACAGAAAGTAATACGCAAGACTTAAATCTCATTAATGAACATTGATTAAATAACTTCTAATACTCAATAACTATTATTATCCCCTAAATCTGGAAGTCATCATCACAAGAACATCTATCCTCAAATTACTAACTCTAAGAGTATCTAGAAAGCTAAAATAAATAAAAGCTAGTCCATGCCGGAACTTCAAGGCATCAAGACATGAACAAGAAGATCCAGTCCAAACTAGAAGCATTAGCTCACCCTGAAATCCGGTGTAATGGAGACTGGCTAGAGTTGCGGTTGAGTTGAAGACGACGGTACGTTTGCTGCACTCCACAAATAACAAAGAAAGAAACATACAAGTAGGAGTCAGTACAAAACACAAGTACTGAGTAGGTATCATCGGCCAACTCAAAATAGAAAATAGTATATATCAGATAATATCATAAAAACCAACTACAATACTCAAAAGATAGCAACATCAAGTTTTATAATCATAAATAAGTAACGCCAAGTACACCCATCAGAACTCAAGCCTCAATACCATACTCATTTGGAAAATAGGTTCATTGAATTGAGTATTTTAACATTTTTCAAGATTCATTCTCTTTACTATCCTGGTGTCGGAACGTGACACTCCGATCCTCCTCATACTATCCTGGTGTAGGAACGTGACACTCCGATCCATATTCTATCCTGGTGCCGGAACGTGACACCCGATCCATATACTATCCTGGTGTCGGAACGTGACACTCCGATCCATATTCTATCCTGGTGCCGGAACGTGACACCCAATCCATATACTATCCTGGTGTCGGAACGTGACACTCCAATCCATATTCTATCCTGGTACCGGAACGTGACACCCGATCCATATACTATCCTGGTGTCGGAATGTGACACTCTGATCCATATTCTATCCTGGTGCCGGAACGTGACACCCGATCCCCTAATCTCACAACTTTCGTTTATTAAGCCCTCTTTTATACCAAGGCATCATCATTAACAAAGTAGATTAGGGTTTTTTCAAGATTTAGGATTTAATAGCCTCATCATGCTTATTTATCACAATTATATAATCACATTCATGCAAGCATACAATTAAGCATATAGAAGGGTTTACAACACTACCCAATGCATATCATTCGCTATTAAGAGTTTACTACGAATAGCATAAACCATAACCTACCTCCACCGAAGAATTCGTGATCAAGAAATCTACTTTTCCAAAGCTTTTCTTTCCTCTTCGTTTCTCCTCTCTCTCTCGATCGTTCTTCTCCCTCTCTCTGTTCTTTCTATTTTTCTTATTCAAACCCTCTTTCTTTTACCCTAATTAGCATGTAATTAAGTATAAAAGATGATAGAATAACCCACTAATTAATTCAAGGTTATCTCATTTAACACGAAGTAGTTAAATTATTAACATTAACCCACCAAATTTATAATTATAGTAGGAATAGTCCAAAACGCCCCTTAAAACATTTAACAGAAATCCGACCCAGCCTGGGATTACGCAGCCTGTGACGGCCCATCGTGCTTGCGACGGTCCGTCCTGCTACTTCCGTCACAGAGTTCAGAGACTAAATTTTTAATAAGGGTCTGTGATGGCCCGTCACGCCTGTGACGGTCCGTCCTGCCATTTCATCGCGAAGTACAGAGAGTCGATTTCAGTACCCAAATTTCAGAATTCTAAGTGTTTTGGAACGAGACCCCCACGACGGTCTGTTGTGCCCATGACGGTCTGTTGTGGGATCCGTCGTCTCAGCCAGTTTTTCCAGAAATAAAATCTGCTGCTCAAAATGACTAACAGGTCGTTACAATAGACACCAATTTACCCATCGTTCGTCCTCGAACGATCACAATAAAAGAAAGAAGGGCGAAAAAGAGTACCTGAATCTGTAAACACATGCGGGTATCTTTCTTGCATATCAGCCTCCTTCTCCCAAGTGGACTCTTCAACCGGCCGATTCTTCCATTGAACCTTGATGGATGCAATCTCCCTCGACCTCAACTTGCGGACTTCTCTATCTAAAATAGCAACAGGTTCCTCCTCATAAGACAAATTCTCATCAAGCAGAATCGAATCCCAACGAATGATGTAGTTTCCATCCCCATGGTACCTTTTCAACATAGACACGTGAAATACCGGATGAACTCCTGACAGCCCTGGAGGCAAGGCTAATTCAAAAGCCACCTCCCCTACTCGCTTAAGTACTTCAAAGGGACCAATATACCTTGGGCTAAGCTTACCTCGCTTACCAAACCGCATCACCCCTTTCATGGGCGAAACCTTAAACAATACTTGTTCACCCTCCATGAACTCCAAGTCTCTAACCTTTCGATCTGCATATTCCTTTTGCCTACTTTGAGCCGCTAGAAGCTTTTCTTGAATGCATTTCACTTTATCTAACGATTCCCTCAAAAGGTCAGTACCCCAAGGTCTAACCTCAAATGCATCAAACCAACCAATGGGAGACCCACATCTTCTCCCATACAGTGCCTCAAATGGGGCCATGCCAATGCTTGAGTGATAGCTATTATTGTATGAGAATTCTGGTAAGGGTAAGAAGTTATCCCAATGACCACCAAATTCTATCACACATGCACGAAGCATATCCTCCAACACTTGAATCGTTCGCTCAGACTGACCATCGGTCTGAGGGTGAAATGCGGTACTAAGATCCAACCTAGTACCTAATTCATCATGCAATGTTTTCCAAAACTTAGAAGTAAACTGCGTACCTCTATTTGATATAATGGAGAGTGGAACCCCATGCAATCGAACAACTTCCAAGATGTAAAGTTTGGCTAACTTCTCTGCATTGTAAGTCACCTTGACCGGAATGAAATGAGCAGACTTAGTTAACCTATCAACAATCACCCAAATAGAGTCATACATACCCATTGTCTTTGGAATACCAACCACGAAGTCCATTGCGATTCTCTCCCACTTCCATTCCGGAATGGGCATTCTCTGAAGTGTTCCTCCAGGCCTCTGGTGTTCATACTTTACTTGCTGACAATTTGGACATTTGGCGACAAACTCCACAATGTCACGCTTCATTCTACTCCACCAAAAATATTGCTTTCGGTCACGATACATCTTGGTTGCACCATGATGTATAGAATACCTTGAACTATGAGCCTCTGTAAGAATAGTGTGGATCAAATCATCGATGCAGGGTACACATACCCTTCCCTTAATTCTCAAAACACCTTCCTCATCGATTTTTGCTTCTTTAGCCTCTCCTCGCAACACTTTATCTCGGATCCGAATCAGTTTCTCATCAGTAAACTACTTTCCCTTAATCTTGTCAAGGAAGGAAGATCTTGCCTCCACACAAGCCAAAAATCCTCCCTTCTCATTTACTTCCAACCTCATAAGGTCATTAGCCAGAATCTGAACTTCTCTAGCCAATGGGCGTCTAGAAACTTGCAAGTGAGCTAGACTTCCCATGCTTCCTGCCTTTCTACTTAAATCATCTGCCACAACATTAGCTTTTCCCGGATGATACAGAATAGTGATATCGTAGTCCTTCTGTGGTTCCATCCATCTCCTCTGTCTCAAATTCAAATCTTTCTGAGTAAAGACATACTGTAGGCTACGATGATCCGTATAGACTTCACACTTAACCCCATATAAATAGTGCCTCCATTGTTTTAATGCAAATACTACCGCGGCCAACTCCAAATCATGGGTCGAGAAATTGCGTTCGTGCACCTTTAATTGCCTTGAAGCATAAGCAATTACATTCTTCTCTTGCATTAGCACTGCACCCAAACCCGAATAGGATGCATCACAATACACAATGAAATTCTTACCTTCCACTGGCAGGGTAAGGATTGGTGCAGTAGTCAACAAGGTCTTGAGCTTCTGAAAGCTTTCCTCACATTCATCCGACCATACAAATGGAACATTCTGCTTAGTCAATCTTGTCAATTGGGAAGCAATAGAGGAAAACCCCTTGACAAATCGGCGGTAGTAGCTAGCTAAACCAACGAAGCTCCTCACCTCTGTAACATTTGTGGGTCTTGCCCAACTTTTCACTGCTTCGATCTTGGTAGGATCCACCATCACCCCATCCTTAGAAACCACATGCCCCAAGAAGGACACTGCATCTAGCCAAAACTCACACTTGGAGAATTTGGCATAAAGCTATTTCTCCCTCAACATTTCCAATACAATTCTCAAGTGCTCCTCATGTTCCTTCTTGCTCTTTGAGTATACCAATATATCATCAATGAATACAATGACAAAGAGATCCAGATATGGCTTAAAAATCCCATTCATCAAGCTCATGAAAGCAGCAGGGGCATTCGTAAGCCCAAAAGACATTACTAAGAACTCATAATGTCCATACCTGGTGCGAAAGGCAGTCTTGGGCACCTCCGTTGCCCGTATCTTCAATTGATGGTAACCGGATCTCAAATTGATTTTTGAGAAGGTACAAGCACCTTGTAACTGATCGAAAAAATCATCGATGCGAGGAAGAGGATACTTGTTCTTAACAGTTACCTTATTCAGTTGTCTATAATCTATGCACATCCGAAAGCTTCCATCCTTCTTCTTCACAAACAAAACAGGAGCACCCCAAGGGATGCACTTGGTCTAATGAAACCTTTACCTAACAACTCTTGAAGTTGGGCCTTTAATTCCCTTAATTCCGCGGGAGCCATTCTATAAGGGGGTATAGAAATGGGGCGAGTACCCGATTCCAGATCGATGCAGAAGTCAATATCTCTATCCGGTGGCATGCCAAAAAGATCTGCAGGGAACACATCCAGAAACTCACGGACTATCGAAACTGACTCAATTGAAGGTACTTGGGTAGTGTCATCCCTGAGATTTCCAAGAAAGCTAAACACCCTTTACTAACCATTCTCTTAGCACGAAGAAAGGAGATGATACGAACCGGAGTGGAAGTGTAGTCGCCCTCCCACACTAACGGATCCGTCCCAGGCTTGGCCAACGTTACAGTTTTTACATTACAGTCTAAGATCGCAAAGTTCAGAGAAAGCAAAGTCATACACAGAATTACATCGAAATCAACCATTTCTAAGATAACCAAGTCTCCATGAGTATTGCTCCCCACAAACGTCACCAGACAAGACCTATATACCCTTTCAACTATCACAGACTCACCCACCGGAGTAGACCCACGAATAGGCATGTCAAGTAATTCACAAGGTAAATTAAGACCAGTAGTAAATGAAGAAGATACATAAGAAAATGTGGATCCAGGATCAAACAATACAGAAGCCATGCAATCACAAACCAAAATATTACCTGTGATGACAGCATCAGATGTCTCTGCTTCAGATCTCCCAGGGAAAGCGTAACAATGGGCCCTATCGACTGTCTGCTCGTTACCCCTACCATGTTGTGCTGTAGTGGCTCCAGTTTTCCCATCACCCCAGCCGTTTTGGTGACCACCATTACCTCGACCACCACGTCCTCCAGAATGACGACCTCTTCCATGACCATCTCTACCTCTGACTATTGGAGGTCTGTAACTCTGTTTTGGACAATACCTCTTAATGTGTCCACTCTCCCCATATCTATAACACTCTCTGGATTCAAGCATCAGTCTGTATGAGAATGACGAGGTATGGGAATAACCTCCAACCTCAGAGAAATGTTGACCGGTCTGAGGTGGACCCCCAACTACAGTCTGTAGTGAGGACTGAATTGGTCGGACTGAGTAACCTCCTGAACCCTATCCTCTAGAGTAAGAGCCATTAAACTCACCTCTGTTACGAAACCTTTTTGACGTCGATGCCAGGGTGAAGTAATCTGGCTTCACTCTCTCCACCTCTATCATGAAGTCGACCACTTCCTGAAAGGGTTTTGGCTGTAGCCGCTACCTGTAAGGCTGAAATCCGCAACTCTGACCTCAACCCCTTCACAAAACGGCGAATCCGTTCTTGTGGACTGAAACAAAGCTGGGTGGCATATCTGGAAAGTGCACGAAACCTAGCCTCATAAGCAGTAACCGACATCCTGCCCTGCTCTAGGCTTAGAAACTCATCTCTCCTCCTATCCTCAAAGTACGGGGTATATACTTCTCCATAAACAAGCTAGAGAATGATGCCCAAGTCATAGGTGGTGCCTCTATTGGTTGACACTCAACATGTGACCGCCACCACATTTTGGCGTTCCCTTGAAACTGATAGGTCACAAACTCAACACCAAATCGTTCTACATTACCCATCTTGTGTAGTAGCTCATGACAATCAACCAGAAAATCATAGGCATCCTCCGATTCAGCAACCTTGAAGATTGGAGGTTTCAATTTCAAGAACTTACTGAAAAGTTCATGTTGATCGTTTATCATTATAGGCCCTGTAGTCAAATGAGGAAACGTGCCTATTTCTAATGAGGCATCCATGCGGGGAGCCTCAGCAGCGGCCTGTCGTACTTCCGAAACCTGAGGTGCTGGTGCAGAAAACACTGGAGGTGTCTGGCCTTGATCAGATAACCCGCTAAGACAAGCAAGAACCTGATTAATCATCTCTGGGGTAGGTTGGGGTGGTAATTCCTCATTCTGCACTTGTTCGTTCTCCCCTTCCCCACCCTCTCTTATCACTTCCTCAGTCAGTGGATGAGTCACTGCCCTAGTGCCAGATGGGCTAGGTTCTTGTCCTCTTCTTCTAGAGGACGTCCTCCCACGACCTCTATCACGGCCTCTTGCCACTGCTCCTCCCCGAGCTACATCCCCAGTGGCTGGCTCAGACGCATCTTGTCTTGCCGGTGTTGGTGTTGGTGCAGTCGTTGCTCTAGTTATAACCATCTGCGAAATAGAGTGAAGATGGTCAGATACCAATTTGTATCACCTAGATACCAATTGGATCCAAGTAATAGCACGAAAGAAAGAAAGAAAGAATGAAATTTTCCTAAAGTCTTATAGCCTCTCAAAGAAAAGTAAAGGCGTCCCCCTACCGTTACTTAAGACTCTACTAGACTCGTTCTTGTGTGATGAGACCAACGAACCTAATGCTCTGATACCAAGTTTGTCACGACCCAAATCGAGTCGCGAGTGGCAGCCACACTTACCCTCCTATGTGAGCGAGCCAACCATATACAAAACCCAACATTTCAATATAATATCAACAGAAAGTAATACGGAAGACTTAAATCTCATTAATGAACATTGATTAAATAACTTCTAAAACTAAATAACTATTATTATCCCCAAAATCTGGAAGTCATCATCACAAGAACATCTATCCTCAAATTACTAACTCTAAGAGTATCTAGGAAGCTAAAATAAATTAAAGCTAGTCCATGCCGGAACTTCAAGGCATCAAGACATGAAGAAGAAGATCCAGTCCAACCTAGAAGCATTAGCTCACCCTGTAATCCGGTGTAATGGAGACTGGCTAGAGTTGCGGTTGAGTTGAAGACGACGGTACGTTTGCTGCACTCCACAAATAACAAAGAAAGAAACATACAAGTAGGAGTCTGTACAAAACACAAGTACTAAGTAGGTATCATCGGCCAACTCAAAATAGAAAACAGTATATATCAGATAATATCATAAAAACCAACTACAATACTCAAAAGATAGCAACATCAAGTTCTATAATCATAAATAAGTAACGCCAAGTACACCCATGAGAACTCAAGCCTCAATACCATACTCATTTGGAAAATAGGTTCATTGAATTGAGTATTTTAACATTTTTCAAGATTCATTGTCTTTACTATCCTGGTGTCGGAACGTGACACTCCGATCCTCCTTATACTATCCTGGTGTCGGAACGTGACACTCCGATCCATATTCTATCCTGGTGCCAGAACGTGACACTCTGATCCATATTCTATCCTGGTGCCGGAACGTGACACCCGATCCATATACTATCCTGGTGTCGGAACGTGAAGCTCCGATCCATATTCTATCCTTGTGCCGGAACGTGACACCCGATCCCCTAATCTCACTACTTTCGTTCATTAAGCCCTCTTTTATACCAAGACATCATCATTAACAAAGTAGATTAGGGTTTTTCTCAAGATTTAGGATTCAATAGCCTCATCATGCTTATTTATCACAATTATATGATCACATTCATGCAAGCATACAATTAAGCATATAGAAGGGTTTACAACACTACCCAATGCATATCATTCGCTATTAAGAGTTTACTACGAATAGCATAAACCATAACCTACCTCCACAGAAGAATTCGTGATCAAGAAATCTACTTTTCCAAAGCTTTGCTTTCCTCTTCGTTTGTCCTCTCTCTCTCGATCGTTCTTCTCCCTCTCTCTGTTCTTTCTATTTTTCTTATTCAAACCCTCTTTCTTTTACCCTAATTAGCATGTAATTAAGTATAAAACATGATAGAATAACCCACTAATTAATTCAAGGTTATCTCCTCTAACCCCCAAGTAGTTAAATTATTAACATTAACCCACCAAATTTATAATTATAGCAGGAATAGTCCAAAACGCCCCTTAAAACATTTAACAGAAATCTGACCCAGCCTGGGATTACGCAGCCTGTGACGGCCCATCCTGCCTGCGATGGTCCGTCCTGCTGCTTCCGTCATAGAGTTCAGAGACTAAATTTTTACTAAGGGTCTGTGACGGCCCGTCATGCCTGTGACGGTCCGTCCTGCCATTTTGTCGCGAAGTTCAGAGAGTCGATTTCAGTACCCAAATTTCAGAATTCTAAGTGTTTTGGAACGATACCCCCACGACGGTCTGTCGTGCCCATTACGGTCCGTCGTGGGATCCGTCGTCTCAGCCAGTTTTTCCAGAAATAAAATTTGCTGCTCAAAACGACTAACAGGTCGTTACAACTTGATACGGAGAATTCTTTCAAAATGTTTGTATTAATCTCTCTTACAATCTTATAAGTTGTGAACTAAATTTGTTATCAACTGTCCTACTACTGCAGTCATGATCACCTAACCGTGCTTAATTGACCCCACAAGTATAAATAAAGTGGATTTAAACAATCATGTAATCTTCAACATCATTATCATGTGCACAATACATGTTATTTTAAATTCTTCTTGAAGAATTTTTCCCTAATCACTCTTGGAATTAATTATTATGTCGGTGTTAGCATGACAATAATTAATGATGTACAGGTTGGAGTTGATAGTATTGACAAAATGTACGATGCAAACATAGTTGATGAGAGTAATTTGAATTGAGCGAAGCAGTAGATAAATTTAATGGAAACCAAGAGCATCATAAGGAGAATATTAAAAAATTTTGTATCCCCTCATAAGTTTTTGCATGATATAATTACTCATAATTCTGAATACGAGGTTATTGGCAACACAAAAGAGGATCAACCAATAGGGCTTCAGAAAATTATTGTTCTCAAGAAAATCTAAATAATATGCCTATTGAAGCAGATATGTCTCAAAGATTAATTAAATCTGCAAAAACAAGGAAGAAGCAGAGGAATGTATATCTACACCATCCAATAAAGAAACAACTGAGATGAAATAAATGTGGTAATAATTTATGAAATCTCTAATATGGATCATTCGGTCTCTAAAGTCGCAAGAAGCTTTCCGTAGAGTGCAAATACTGCATAAATTTCATTAATTTTATTTAATTATATTTGTGGAACCACTTCAACATGTCAGATGAATCAACAAATATAAAAGAATGTTAAACATGCCCCTAGGGAAAGAAAATTACAATGGAAACATTTGGTATTTCATTAATTTAGGGTCTTATGTTACCGTGGTGATGGATACAGAGCAACAATTCAAACCGTGTTTAACACAACAACAACAATCTAATAAATTTCATGTCACTTTAGTCCATGTCAAATGTAAGGTTTAAGATAGACAAATACTATGGGTGGATATGTTAGATGACAATAACTATTGATAGCACTTGGTTAATTGGTGGAGGCTTTAATGTAGTCTTGGTTCAAGATATTGATTATGAAGACATTAAGACATGTATTTACAGTTGCGATTTATCTGATATTCAATTCAAAGGCAGCCCTTTCACATGGTTGGATGAAAGATTAGAATAGTTTGATTCTCTCTTATCAGCATATGCAGCACTGATTTAATTTTATGGAAATTGAACTTCCTGCAATAACAGGATCAGATCATTCACCTCTGCTCTTGACCATGGATGAGGGTATGATTTCTTAAAGGAAACCATTGAGGTTTTTTATGTTCTGGACATACCATGATCAATACATAAAGGAAGAGTTTATGTATTTTCCTTTTAAAGAAAACATCAAAAGTGCAAAAACTTTTTTCACCAAATAGTGCAAAGAAGTTTATGGTGATATTTTTTAACAACTACTAATCAGGTAACATATCGAAATCAAAGAGATCTATTTGAGGAAGATCGTAATGGTGAAAACAAAAAAGTATTGCATAGTGTTCAGGCGAAGTATACAAAGTACTTACATTTTGAGGAGGTTTTCTGGCCTCAGTAAATTGGGTATGACTTTTTAGATGGTGTAGATAGTAATACTATATCTTTTAAAAACATTGTTCATGGTATAATGAAAGAACTTCAATTAAATAGAATTCAAAATAGACAACTGTAGTGGTTGGTGAAAGAAAGTGAAATAGTTACTGAACTTGTTTAATTATATAAGGATTAGTTTAACAAATATAAATATGCTACATTCTTTTTGCTATTTAGACATATTTCATTGTTGTGACAAACAAAGAAAATATTGGTTTCTATAAAGATCCTGATAAGGAGGAAGTAAAGAGAACTGTTTTCAAGATATTGTCATAATAGTTCAAGAATTCATGGCTGGTCATACTCTTTCTAAGTCTATTATATATACTAAGTTGTGTTATTGCCAAAAATTTACCAAGTCAATACTTTTGCAGACTTGAGATCAATTTGTTTGAATAATTTTATCAAAAAAATTCTATCTGGAGTAGTTCATGAAATAATAGAAGGCATGTTCCTTAAACTCATCTCTGTAAATCAATCTGACTTTATGGAAAATGTTTTCTTAAAACAAAAGATTGTCATAGAAATCAGGAAAGAGGGTAATCCTTATAATATTGTAATTAAGCTCTATATGACAAAGGCTCAAGATAGAATATTGTGGTTCTTTATCATGAAAATGTTGATGAAGATGGGTTTTCATGAATCTCAGGTGGATTTAACTTTGAGGTTGCTTGCAAACATTTGTTATTCAGTTGTTATCAATGGCAAGTCACATGGGTTCTTTCACTCTATTAGAGTGGTGAAACTAGTTGATCCACTATCACATGCCGTATTTATTCTATCTGATAGTATTTTATATAGTTTCTTTAAACCTTTATCAAAGAATGATCTATTTCGGGGCTATGGATGCTAAAATAGAGTACCAATATAAACCATCTTGCTTATGTAGATAGTACTATAAGTTTTGCATCTACTAATAGATACTCATCGGTAAAGATCTTGTCAATTTTAAAGAAGTATGAAATTCAGTCAGGGCAGAAAATTAAAAACGATAAAGTGTCTTATTTATGTATCAAAATGAAGCAGCAGCTCGCACATTGCTGGTTAAGGAGTGTACAAGAATTATTACAAGAAAATTTCCACTCAAGTATTTGGGGTGTCCTATATCACATAAAAGGAGGGGGAAGGAGCATTACTTTCATCTACTAATAGATAATCAATAATGTTTTTAAATGTGTTCCAATTCATGTCTTGTCTGGTAGGCTTCATGGAATGATATTTTGCTTGCCCAAAAAAGAAGGTTGTCTTTGTTTTAGGTCTTTATTTGATTTGTGTCAAGATTTATATGCTAAAATCTATTTGAGGTTCAGAATCAAAACTCTTTATGGGCCAATATCATGTTGAATAAATATGGTAAGAAGCAAATCCCTAGTTTGGTACAATTGAGGGGTGGATCTTAGTTTTGGAAATATACTCAATAACAAGGATATCTTTGAACTACTTATTTGGTGGGAACCTAGAGGTTTAACATCTGTAATATTGTTTGATAATTCTTCAGGGTTAGGTCCTCTTTATTCACAACCAATAGAAGTGAAACCTTCCACAATTTGAGTGGATCAAGTCAAATCTTCCATGGATCAGATTAGACAGTCTGATTAAAGTGATAAACCATGGTGAACATTCCATTTCTTGACAATTTTCAAATAAAAGTTCTTGGAATAATATAAGAATGAGAGCGGAGAAAACTCACCCTTATTAGAAGATATGGGTACAAGGCATCCCTTTTAAGATATATTTCTTAACTTTGAAGTTGTGGATTTTTTTTTTACAGTGGCTACTTAAATAAAACAATGGTTGTTGCAAGGCTCTAGCTTATGACACTGTGGATCATTCATTTAAAAAAGGAGAAGTTGCAGATTCTTTATGGAGATATTTTGCTTGTGCCGGTGGTCTTTTAGGACCATCTGTTCAAATGAAACATGTTTTGATTAAATAGTGGGATGTTAAAGGTAACTCTAGGCAAAAGATGACATTTAATGAAATTTCAAATGTCATCTTATGGTTTCTTCGGAAAAGGACAAATACAATTCTACATGGTGCTTCTTACTCTACTAATAGAGTTATTTGGGATATTTCGACCACTACAAAAACCTTAATCAAGTTTAAATTAAAATATCCCAATATTCAAAATAATTTGCCTTAGAAGGCTGCTCTACTTGGTAGTTTTAAGCCTAGTTTTACATCAAGGGTTGTAAGGCGAAGTTACCACCTTTTGGATGGTTGAAATTTAACACTGACAGGGCATTAAGAGTTAATCTTTGCGCTGGCACTATTTAATTTTGTGTTAGAGTTTCTTTTGGTGATCTTTTGGGAGCAAGGCGGGGTAGGACATAGTATTATTGAAACTTCACTATTCTCCTATGAAAGTTCAATGGTTGTTAGTAAATTCATCTATCAGTTGGTCGTGTACTCTTTACCTTGTCTGAATTAGATTCTATTAGTCATGTTGCTCTTGGTGACAACTTTGAGTTTTTTTTTATTACAAAAAAAACCAGGACGAGTGAATTTGTATTTTCTTTTCTGCTAGATAGTTTATTCACCAGTTAACCTATGAGTTTTGTTGGACATTCCAATTCCCTATTGTTCTGATCACATATGAGTATGGTGTTGGTGCTATATAGTTTTAGGCTAAGTTTTTATCTCAAACATTAGTAGTTTTTCTCATAGCTCCAAATATAGATGGTAATATTAATCCTATGTGTGGTTCAATCCATCATACATGGATTGTAGGGAACAGATTACTAAAATTAGGTAGGTTGATCGAGCCTCAATTTTCTATTCGTAAATAGCACGAATTGATATCTACTAGATAAGAAGTACGTGAATATATTATTCTGATTTACTTACCTCTACGAATAAACCAGAGATGTGATTCAACTCATTGTCTCGTTAACGAGAGGTTGTTGCATAGAGAATCAGGGTTAGACAAAGATCTGGTAGAAGAGGGATATGCTTGATCTTACCAGAATAGATCTGCTTAACCAATCTTATCGCCAACGAACTCTCGAACGACAACTCAAAGATAATTAAGTGGCTTAGATCAGCCTGCTCTATCAAGCATCAAGCCTCAAATTTTTGTCTAGACTTGATTTCTTCTTAGTTTCTGTATTACGTTGAGCATGTTTTTGCTTTAGTAATTTGCTGGACCAAATCTCATTTGGGCCCTGCTAATTTTTTGTGTCACGACCCAAAAATGGATGTGATGGCACTCGTCTTATCCCACCAAGACAAGTCAGCCTAAAACTCAACCATTACAATAAAGTGCGGAAATAAAATATAAGTATCTTAATAAAAACCCCAAAATTTGGTAGTCACGTGTACAAGCCTCTAATGTATTACAATTGATTCAAAAGAAAAACTCAAGTCTCAAATGAACTTGTTTCTAGAATAGAACAAGATCATAATTAAGGAGAAGAAAGTCTGTTGCGATGGAGACAGCTACCTGACAAATCTCCAAGAAACCTCAGACAAGGAGAAGGGAAATATCACAAAGTCCAGGCTAGTAACCTACAAAAAAAATTGTAGTAGCAAGGGTTGAGTACCAAACCACAAGGTACCCAGCAAGTAAAACGTCTAAACACAAGCTAAGGGGATAAAATACGGGTACTCCTACCACCCCCAACCAAACCTCCACAACTACAACCTGCATTAAAATCAACCCAACCTAACAGCTCACAGTGTACATAGCACGTAGATCAACAACAACACTTAGACAAATTACATATCCTGAACAACAACACTTCAACAAATTACATATCCTCAGTAACAAGCTCAATATTAATCAATCACAAGTTCCGCAGAAAGGCAATCAGAAGATCAGCAAAATACGATATAAAGTTCACTAATGATAAGTATGTGCAATGCAATGGAATGCAATGTCAAGTATAATGATGCATGTCTTACCTAGTGATACACACCCGCTGTGTCTCAGTCAGGGACCCATGGGGGACATATCTGTCCATGCATCTGTCGCGGTGCACGACACGACCCTCGATAATAGTAACCATCGCGGCGTGCAATACGTCCCTCGAAATATAGTATCCATCGCGGCGCGCGATACATCCCTCGAAATGGTACATCCTCTTAAGTACCCATTCTTTCTCAATGCACATAACACTAGTCACAACCAATGCCTCAGAATAATGCAGATGACAAGTTCACAAATATAATGAGTAGATGACCATTTCATAACATCGCACAGTTAACAACCACACAAACATGAAGTTACCTCAACAATGATTCAAGAAGCCTTCAACCCTTTCTCAACACAACAGACATAAACAATTAATCACATTGCCTTTTGTTATCCCCATTCTTTTCATCATTAGAATTAATCAATGTGGACAATTCAACCCATCACCAATCCCATTACTCCCAAAAATATACCACAAGGAAATACACTCATTTCATACACTTAACAAGAGTTTAGAAATCCACTTGCCTTAATAAATCAAGAATTCACTCCAGGACTTGAGTCTTGCCTTTTTGTTAAGCTTCCATAACAATGCAATCTATTCACGTAATAATCACAATAAGATTCAAAACTAACCACACTCATATTACTATGTGTTTAGCTTTGACCCAAAAATTCACCAAAATTTATAGTCAAGTTTCTAATCTTGATGTCAATTAACATGATAATTCTCATATTTCTAAAATTTCAAACCTAGAGTTGAGTTTCAGTTTCTCCCATATACTAGATATAATAATATTCATATAACTTGATACCTTTATATTTAATTAAATATAATAATTTATCAAACTTGGATAATTATATAATATGATGAATATAAAACAAACCTATTTAAAAATAAAATAAAAATAAGAACCAGTACGTTAATCTCTATATTCCATATATACATACCTATAATCCATAAATAATACAAAATAAATAATTAAAAATTTGAATTGGCAAAATTGGCAATCAACGGCCAATGATTGCCATTAATGATGTAAACCTAACTTTTTCAATTGTGTTTTTCTCTTTCCCACATATTAATAATAATAATTTACCTTATAATAAAATTTATACATAATCATAGACTTACATATTAATGTAGTGATAATTTTTACCTGACGATTGACGAGGTCGGCAGCTCCTACAATGGCCGCGCAGAGTTCTTCTTAAATAATTTCTTGTTTTGTTTTGTTTTTCTAAAGAAAAATTAATTATGTACTTAAAGTGATAAATTTTACCAACTTATTTTAATAAATATAGGTCAAAGAACGTTGGTTATTAAATAATTATCACTTTAGTCCAATAACTATCAATTAAGTCAATTATGTACAATTACTCATTAATGAATTAACTCAAGTTAAACGGATAATCAAAATTTTCAAAAATAACCTTCTGGGTCATTACATTATCCACCACTAAAAATCATGTTCGTCCTCGAACATAAGGTGAAAGAAGGAAGAGTAACCGATGTTACCAAAGCCTAAGTTATTACTTGTTGGTGTTCGTCTCTCTAAGTGAGCTCCTCCTTAATACCATGTCATTAAGATCAACTACTAAGAATTGAACCTTTCAATCAAACTTTAAAAGGTCTATAACTCAAGAGTGATTATAAAGTCACAAACTAACTCATGAACCCAATCTAAAGTGAAACTCATTGAACCATAACACAACCATCACGACGAATCCTTTCTTACATAACCAAGAAAGACTTCTGAATTAATACTGGCTACAACCAGAAGTGGACCTTAACCAACCATCAAACACTCATAATGCACAAATCATCACAGATCTTGTAAAAATTCTCTGTTCAAAACATCATCTTTTCCCGAGCTGAAGTTATAGGAATTTGACCTTTAGGCATCATATATTCATCAAGGTAGATTCAAACTTATCTAACCCAAAGAAGAACAAAATAAAGTAAACATCCAACAAACGATACATCCAAAATGCAAAATCTCTAACAACACTTTCACATAACCGTAAATATTTCATGGAAGCTCTTCCATAAGTTCTCATAAGCAAGGTCGTGTAGGTAGATATAGTGGTATCTTTAACTATCCCAAATAACATCAAATCTATCATAATTGAAATAACCAAGTCCGCCTAAAGAACATACCCTATCAAGAGGATATAAGAGGATCGGTACATCCAATCCACAACTAGGAATTCACCCATAGATGTAAAAAAAACGTGGACATATGCAATGAATCATACTCCAAATCATGTCCAGAACGAAGTAGGTGGTCAACTTAAGAATATACGAAATCAAGGTCGAATAACAGTAGATACTTTCTCCATAATTCCCATATCAATATTTTCATTAATCTGACTACATCCCTCAATTTTTATTTTTATTTTATTTTATATTTTTTTTTCCACCCAAAATCAACCTGTCTGATCTCCATTACAATTTTACACATGCTGGATTTGCCAAACCCTGCATACTTCTCACAGTACTCCATCAAAACCAACACTATTAATATTAACAAATATCATAATCACACCAACCATTTACCTTACTTTCACTCTGTCATTAGTATCACATTCTCCTTAGCAAGCACATTGTAGTCTCCAAGACTTTGAACCATGGTTTCTTATTATTCCATTTAAGTGTCCCATAATAGATATAAGTCACACCCAAGACCGATAACACTAATTTCAAATCTATATTTCTCCTTTAGGGTAAAATAATTAAGTCACACTTAATGTCAACTTCACCTAAATTTTCACATACCATTTTCAACCACCATTTGTACCATCATTTACCTCATGCGATAACTCAAAGAAACCCTTGATCACTCCAATATTTATGTATACTATAATCTCATAGCGTCTACTCACCATAAAATTCCTATGTAACACAATATAACAATCTATTTTGTCTCGTCAACAAAATAATTTTAATCCCCTCCAATCCTCATTAATCATGTAAAACTGTAGGTCCACACTATTTAACATCCATTTGTTACTTAATCACATTCTGAACAATCTAGCTCGACATAACCATGTATAATCTTCCTTACGTCATTTATTGTAACCCAATCAAAACCTAATATTTAGAAAAGTTAATAATAAACCCATTGAAAGCAGGTGCCGAACTAGTTCACATCTCATAGTCACATCTAAACTCAAAGGCGAAATCACTACAACCATCACCTCCGAATCCAATGTTTGTACGAGAGGTCTTATTATTCCTTTGCCTTTCTTAAAATCTTTCCACGACGAAATTTAAAATAACTTGAACTCTTCAATACACCATAATTTTTCTCCTTTTTGCTAACTCACTTACTACTCTTATTTTATTTATTTTTTTGGCCAACAATATGGGAAACCTTAGGTATAACAATCAAAAGTAACCAAATGTACTACTCAATTTTAAGTCCTTCTAAATTCTTCATACTCAATGTGATCGATCATTTCTTACCTTACCAATTCATACCTTGACAAGATACACTATGACAAATCTAAACTTGCCATGTAAACTTGAAGTTTTGATCCCAACCATGTAACACAATCCCATTATCTTACAACATTAGCTCATACAAAAAAAAACATTTACTTAACGTACTTTACTTATCGTTGATCGCCTCTTCATTGACCCTACCATATCTTTTTTCTAAAAATCTTATCATACTCCTTACCAAATCAAAACCACAAAAGATCTAATCATCATACTTGAGCTGAACGTCCGTACACTCCTTTCTCAAGTTTTATCCAATAGTTTATTTTATTTAATCAATCTATTAAACTTGTGACAATATATTATATCATAATCTGGAAGAACCAGGTAAAATCACTTGTCTCTGAACCCAATTCTCCAAATTCCTTGGAAGATACATCCTCAACCCTTGCAAACAATGTAAAATAGCCTAGTTTTATCCTCGCTCTGATAGTTAAACTATTTACCACTAATTCTTTCCATTATGGCTGTAGCTCCTTTCAATTTTATTTGATGACATCCCAACTCATTTTAAACATTACCATAAAACCACACTACTTATGAAACAGAAACAACCATAACATTAGATACTCAAAATTCATCATTACCATAAAAAAATCATTTTGACCAACACCCGTATCATATAGTTGCATTTCAATCATAATGCGTCATGAAATAATCATCATGCTTAGTTCGTCATTTCCCTCACTACGAATTTAGCCTCGCCATTACATGGCAATCCAAACCTAGTTATGCCAACCATCCAAGGTACTTACTCAATTTATATGCACTTTCTTTCTAAAATTCTCAATTACATTCACACAAGTATACTTTTTGAGACTTCCTTTACTTATAGGTTTATCATCCATATTTCCACTTCCATGGAATTTAAGATGAAATCAACACTCATTTACAATCCACAAAATACATTTCACAACCTGAACATATCAATATCATAACAAAGATCCACCACTAAAAGCTTCCTTATAAATAATGCTTAATACATCCACTCGTACTAACAAGCTAGGTTGTATCTCGAATATGAATTCAACACCAAATCTTATCGTATGAGCATTTAATACAACAGATAACTCCTAAAGTAGTTATTATTTGCACTTAACAATCAACATGTCCGTTTTCATGTACCACTAGTAACACATCGTGAAAATTCGTTACATCCACCACTAGAACATATCATATCTATTGAGAAAATCATTTTCAAATAGGTCACACACTTTATCCATCAAATAAATGTAAAATATTACCAGATTAGTTTTGTATCTAACCCAAGCTATATGTATTCTTTCATAAGCAAGGTCAATATCAAAAGTAGCACACTCCATAATTCTAACCAAGTACCCATTAGTACCATTGTAATAGTCGTATCATGACCTTCTTTGGTATACACTAAATCTGTGAAACCACATAAGTGATTCTGACCTGAATTGGTGCAACATCATTTGCTGAGTAACTCATTAATGGTATGACAACTATACCAATTGTATTTTTCAAGGTTACACTATCTATTATCTAGTAAATTCTTCAAACATTTATCTTCTAATTAAAGAACCGCTCCATATTTTGCTTAAACCAGATAGGTACTATATTTATTATTATTATTTTATAATGATAACTAACCTTACTCAACTCTTTCAAATATGATGACGTATTTGTTTCATAAGTATATCATTTCCACCTTAATACCAGGTCTAACATCAAACCAATACAAGACATGCCAATGATTCACAAAAGGAACTACGCACGAGTCATCACATAAACGAGAGCGAATGGACTGAAGCGATAAGAATCAAAATTGGACCAAGTACGTACAATAGTGATCCAAGAAGTGAAGATATTTACTAAAAGTCACTATAGCCTCTCGAAGATACGTACAGACATCCCTGTACCGATCATCGAGACTCTTTTTAGACTCGACTTGTACACACGTGAGACCTATGAACCTAGGGCTCTAATACCATTTTGTCACGACCCAAAAATGGATGTGATGGCACTCGTCTTATCCCACCAAGACAAGTCAGCCTAAAACTCAACCTTTACAATAAAGTGCGGAAATAAAATATAAGTAACTTAATAAAAACCCCAAAATCTGGTAGTCACGTGTACAAGCCTCTAAAGTATTACAATTGATTCAAAAGAAAAACTCAAGTCTCAAATGAACTTGTTTCTGGAATAGAACAAGATAATAATTAAGGAGAAGAAAGTCTGCTGCAATGGAAACAGCTACCTGACAAATCTCCAAGAAACTCAAACAAGTAGAAGGGAAATATCACAAAGTCCGGGCTAGTAACCTACAAAAAAATTTGTAGTAGCAAGGGTTGAGTACCAAACCACAAGGTACCCAGCAAGTAAAACGTCTAAACACAAGCTAAGGGGATAAAATACGGGTACTCCTACCACCCCCAACCAAACCTCCACAACTACAACCTGCATTAAAATCAACCCAACCTAACAGCTCACAGTTTACATAGCACGTAGCTCAACAACAACACTTAGACAAATTACATATCCTCAACAACAACACTTCAACAAATTACATATCCTCAATAACAAGCTCAATATTAATCAATCACAAGTTCCGCAGAAAGGCAATCAGAAGATCAGCGAAATACGATATCAAGTTGAATAATGATAAGTATGTGCAATGCAATGGAATACAATGTCAAGTATAATGATGCATGTCTGACCTAGTGATACACACCCGCTGTCTCTCAGTCCGGGAACCATGGGGGACATATTTGTCCATGCATCTGTCGCGGCGCACGACACGATCCTCGATAATAGTAACCATCGTGATGCGCGATACGTCCCTCGAAATATAGTATCCATCGCGGCGCACGATACGTCCCTCGAAATGGTACATCCTCTTAAGTACCCATTCTTTCTCAATGCACATAACACTTGTCACAACCAATGCCTCAGAATAATGCAGATGACAAGTTCACACATATAATGAGGAGATGACCATTTCATAACATCGCACAGTTCACAACCACACAAACATGAAGTTACCTCAACAATGATTCAACAACCCTTCAACCCTTTCTCAACACAACAGACATAAACAATTAATCACATTGCCTTTTTTTATCCCCATTTTTTTCATCATTAGAATTAATCAATGTGCACAAGTCAACCCATCACCAATCCCATTACTCCAAAACATATACCACAAGGAAATACACGCATTACATACACTTAACAAGAGTTTAGAAATCCACTTGCCTTAATAAATCAAGAATTCACTCCACGACTTGAGTCTTGCCTTTTTGTTAAGCTTCCATAACAATACAATCTATTCACATTATAATCACAATAAGATTCAAAACTAACGACACTCATATTACTATGTGTTTAGCTTTGACCCAAAAATTCACCAAAATTTATAGTCAAGTTTCTAATCTTGATGTCAATTAACATGATAATTCTCATATTTTTAATATTTCAAACCTAGAGTTGAGTTTCAGTTTCTCCCATATACTAGATATAATAATATTCATATAACTTTATACCTTTATATTTAATTAAATATAATAATTTATCAAACTTGGATAATTAGACAATATGATGAATATAAAACAAATCTATTTAAAAATAAAATAAAAATAAGAACTAGTAAGTTAATCTCTATATTCCATATATTCATACCTATAATCCATAAATAATACAAAATAAATAATTAAAAATTTGAATTGGCAAAATTGGCAATCATCGGCCAATGATTGCCATTAATGATGTAAACCTAACTCTTTCAATTGTGTATTTCTCTTTCCCACATATAAATAATAATAATTTACCTTATAATAATATTTATACATAATCATAGACTTACATATTAATGTAGTGATAATTTTTACCTGACGATTGACGAGGTCGGCAGCTCCTACAATGGTCGCGCAGAGTTCTGCTTAAATAATTTCTTGTTTTATTTTGTTTTTCTAAAGAAAAATTAATTGTGTACTAAAAGATATAAATTTTACCAACTTATTTTAATAAATATAGGTCAAAGAACATTGGTTATTAAATAATTATTACTTTAGTCCAATAACTATCAATTAAGTCAATTATCTACAATTACTCATTAATTAATTAACTCAAGTTAAACAGATAATCAAAATTTTCAAAAATAACCTTCTGGGTCATTACATTTGGCTCCTTTTATGTAAATATAAAAAATGGGCTCCTGCCACCTAAAACCCAAAAAAAAAGAAAGAAGAAGTTGATGCCTCTTAAAATACATCTAAAATTTTGATAAAAGTTAAATTTAACATTATTTTAAAAAAAGAAATAAGTATTCGCAAGAAAAGAAAGACCCTCGATTTTTTCTATAAAAACAATTAGTTCTATTTAAATACCAATGTATTTTCCAGCATACACCATGCATTTATTTATGCCCCATTGAAGTGGTATAGATGTTTGATAAAGTGGGAGAATTTCAATGGAAACAAAACAGAGAACAAAGACTTTTAATTTAGTGAAATAGAGCACAATCATTAAAAGGAAGGAAGAGGAAAGTCTACTCAGGATTAATAGAGATATCTCGTCGTAGCTCAAAAAAGAATTAGAATAAACGGCAGAAGGAGATGAGTTTTTACTTTGAACTTTGTCCTTGTAATAGAGAATGAATTGGTGATGTTAGAAAGATATAGTTTTGGCACGATAAGTAGCTATGTCATTCCCATCCAAGAGACTGACTCTATTACGACCCATTAGGCCCTTTTGAGTACTAGAGTTTTTTATTTAATAAATGACTCCAGGTACATTCTAAATGAGTAACTTTGACTATTTATAAGTACAATTATATAATTAATGGGGTAATTTTTATGATTAATTTAATTAGGTGGTTCAAGAAAATAACTTTTAAATTAGTAGGACAACTTTCAGAACTATATAGTTAATCATGTATAATAATATGGTAGTAACTAATTTATATATAAGAAAAGAGAAAAACGGAAAAACTCATTGATTGGGAGAGAAAAAGATCGAGAATTCGGTAAATCAATATGCCCCTAGATCTTTAATATATTAGATATATGGGTTGGATAATATTAATATATTAGATAGGAGGGAATGTAATTGGTGATGTGAATTTGAATTGATGCACTACAATGTGTTACTACTATGCATGTCTTTTACTAATATGTTTACAACTATCAGTTCAATGATGTTTGTCATTAGAGAATTCAATCAATAGGATTGATTTATGCAGTTTTCATTCAATGTAAATAGTTTAGGTTTGATAGAGTGTGTTTCCGTAAGTAGGTGATTTCAATATTAATATTTTGTTATCATATTATACTTCAGTTTTGATATATTGAGATATATAATTATATATTAAATGTATTCGATTATATGAATTTCATTACAGTTATGTTACTTGGAAGAATTGAGACTTAACCCTAGGCTTGAATATATAGGAACAAACGATGTAATGGATCATGTGAAATCTTCCATGGATCTGATTAGACATTAAAATTTAATTGATAAACCATGGTGGACAGATAATTTCTAGACAATTTTCCGTCAAAAGTTCTTGGCATACTATTAGAGAAAGAGAGAGGAGGAAAATGATTCTTATTAGAAGATATGGGTACAATGTATCCCTTTAAGATATCTTCTTTATATTTGAATGTGTGGGGAAAATATACAATTTGGTACTTTAATGACACAATGGAATCCTAATTTTTCTAATTTATGTGGTTGCTGCGTGGTTTTAGCTGATGAGACTGTGGATCACTCACTACAAAAAGAAGAAGTAACAGATTCTTTATGGAGATATTTTGCTGGTGCAACTGGTCTTTTAGGACCATGGGTTCATGAGAAACATTTTTTAATGAAAAAGTGGAATGCTAAAGGTAATTCAAGACTAAGATAACATTTAATGCAATATCTTAGTGTTTCTTTGGAAAAGGAGAAATACCATTTTACATGGTCCTTACTATACTAACAGAGTTATTTGGGATGTTTCCAACACTACACATATTTTCATCAAGTCGAAATTTATTTATCTCAATATTCCTAATAATTGGTCTCAGATGGTTGCTTTAATGGATAGTTTCAGGCCTAGTTTTACATCTCGAGTGGTAAGGTGGATTTTACCACTTTTGGGATGGTTGAAATGTAACACTGGGGCATCAAGAGGTAATCCTGGCGCTATTACTATTGAATTTCTGTTAGGGATTCTTCTTGTGATTTGGTGGGAGCTGGGAGGCTTAGGATCCAAGAAACAACAAACATAGTAGTTGTAGCTATGACTTTGAAGGAAGGACTTAAATATTGTTTGGTAAATGTTTTTCACTGGTTAAAATGGAATAAGAATCTTAATCAATGATTTATATGTTGAATAGAGAACTGATTGTTCCTTGGAAGTGACTTTGGAAGTTAATTCATTGATGACAACAACAGTACAACACATCTTAAGGGAGGGAAATACTCTTGCTAATTACTTCACTAATTTAACTTTTAATTTTGAAGGTACTTTTGAATGTAAACCTTTTCAATATATACAAGTTGCAAGTAGAAGAATCATCAATAAAGAAAAATATGACATTCCTCATCTTAGGATAGGACAATCTATACCTCTGAAGGTTCACTGGTTGTTAATAACTTATTCTAGTAGTTGGTTATGTACTCATCACCTTATCTGAATTAGATTCTATTGGTTATATAACATTCACCTAGTGAGATCTTTAAGGTGTGTTTTATGATTAAAAAACCATGATGAGTTAATTTGTATTTTCTTTTCTGATAGATAGTTTATTGAGCAGTTCACTTACGAGTTTAGTTGGACATTCTGACTAACAATTGGTGCTGATCTCATATGAGTATGGTGTAGATGCTATACAGTTTTAGGCTCAAATTTAATCTCTTTAATCGGTATCTCTTCTCATAAATCCAAATCTAGATGGTGGAATTCATCCTATGTATGGATCAATCAATAAGATTGGGATTGAAGGGTAAGGATAACTAATATTATCTAGGATGATCGAGTCCCATTTTTCTGTTTGTAGAAAAGGGGGAAGTTATAATTACTAGATAAGAAATTCAGAAAGAAGTTTGTCTAATTTACTTACCATTATGAATCAACTAGGGATATGCATCAGCTTATTGGCTCATCAAGTGTAACGACCTGTTTAGTCGTTTTGAGCAGTAGAGTTTATTCTGGTAATAACTATCAGGGTCGACGGATCCCACGACGGACCGTCATGGGCACGACGGACCGTCGAGGGGGTCTCGTTCCAAAACACTTATTATTCTAAAATTTGGGCACTGAGATCGACTCTCTGAACTTCGTGACGGAATGGCAGTACGGACCGTCGTTGGCACGACGGACCGTCACAAATCTTTCCATAGAATTAACTCTCTGAACTTTGTGACGGACCTGCAGCACGGACCGTCACAGTTATGACGGACCATCACAGGCTGCGTAACCCTGACTGGGTCGGATTTCTGTTAAAAGTTTTTAAGGGGCGTTTTGGACTATTCATGCTTATAGTTATAAAGTTAGTGGGTAAATGTTAATAATTCAATTACTTGGGGGTTAAAGGAGATAACCTTGAAATAAATAGTGGGTTATTTTATCATCTTTTATACTTAATTATATGCTAATTAGGGTAAAAGAAGAGGAGTTTGAATAAGGAAAAATAGAAAGAATAGAGAGAAAAGAAAGAAACGATCGAGAGGAAGAGAAGAACGCAAGGAAAGCAAAGGTTTTGGGAAGATAGCTTGTTTGATCGTGATTCTTCGGTGGAGGTAGTTTATGGTTTATACTATCTCATAATAAACTCTTAATACCGAATGATATGTGTTGGATAGTATTATAAAGTCTTCTATATGCTTAATTGTGTTCTTGCATGATGTGATTGTGTAATTGTAATGGATTGGGAAAATGAGGCTGTGAATCTTAAATCTTAAATTTACTTTGTTAATGATGATGCCTTGGTATAAAAGAAGGTTTTATGCACTAAAGTAATGAGATTAGAGGATCGGGTGTCACGTTCCGACACCAAGATATTATTAGAGGATCGGGTGTCACGTTCCGACACCAGGATAGTAGATGGATCGGAGTGTCAGGTTCCGACACAAGGATAGTAGATGGATCGGAGTGTCACGTTCCGACACCAGGATAATAAAGAGAATGAATCTGGAACTATGTTAATATACTCAATTTAAAAAACCTATTTCCCAAATGAGTATGGTGTGGAGGCTTGAGTCCTCATAGATGTGCTTGGGTTGTGGCCAATGGTTATGGTACTTGTTGTTGTTACCTCTTGAGTACGGTAGTCAATTTTATGTTATTATCTGATTTATATTGCTTTCTATTTTCAGTTGGCCGATGATACCTACTCAGTACGTGTGCTTTGTACTGACCCTACTTGTATTCTTTTTCTTTGTTATTTATGAAATGCAGCAAACGTACCATCAACTTCAACTCGTCCGCAACTCTAGCCAGTCTTCATCATACCAGATTTCAGGGTGAGCTATTGCTTCTATCTTGGACTGGATCTTCTTCTTCATGTCTTCATGCCTTGAATTCTGGCATGGACTAGCTGTTTATTTATTTTAGCTTCTTAGACATTCTTAGATTTAGTAATTTTAGGATAGATGTTCTTGTGGTGATGACTTCCTGATTTTGGGGATAGTAATTGATAAATTTTAGAAGTGATTATTGGCCATATTAATGAGCTTTAAGTCTTCCGCATTGTATTCTGTTTATTATGGTTGAAATGTTGGGGTTTAGATTGGTTGGTTCGCTCACATAGTAGGATAAGTGTGGGTGCCCCTCACGGCTTATTTTGGGTCGTGACAAACTTGGTATCAGAGCATTTGGTTCTTGGTCTCATCACACAAGAACGAGTCTAGTAGAGTCTTAAGGAATGGTAGGGGGACGCCTTTACTTTTCTTTGAGAGGCTATAGGACTTTAGAAAAATTCAATTCTTTCCTTATTTCGTGCTATTACTTGGATCCAATTGGTATCTGGGTGATAGAAATTGGTATCTGACCATCTTCACTATATTTCGCAGATGGTTAGAACTAGAGCAACAACTGCGCCAACACCAACACCGGCAAGACAAGATGCATCTGAGCTAGCCACTGGGGCTGTAGCTCGAAGAGGAGTAGTGGCAAGAGGCCGTGGTAGAGGTCGCGGGAGAACGTCCTCTAGAGGAAGAGGACAAGCACCTGGCACATCTAGTATTATGGCGGTGACTCCTCTACCGACTGAGGAAGTAGTAAGAGAGGGTGAGGAAGGGGAAAATGAGCAAGTGCAGAATGAGAAATTACCACCCAACCTACCCCAGAGATGATTAATCTGGTTTTTTCTTATATTAGCGGGTTATCTGATCAAGGCCTGACACCTCGAGTGTTTTCTGCACCAGCACCTCAGGTTCCGGAAGTACAACAGGCAGCTGCTGTGGCTCCCCCCATGGATGCCTCATTGGAAATAGGTACTTTTCCTCGTTTGACTACAGGGCCTATAATGACAAGTGATCAGCATGAACTTTTCAGTAAGTTCTTGAAATTGAAACCTCCAGTCTTCAAGGGTGCTGAATATGATGATACCTACGATTTTCTGGTTGATTGTCATGAGTTACTGCATAAAATGGGCATAGTGGAACGATTTGGCGTTGAGTTTGTAACCTATCAGTTTCAGGGAAATGTCAAAATGTGGTGGCGGTCATATGTCGAGTGTCAACCCGCACAGGCACCACCTATGACTTGGGCGTCATTCTCTAGCTTATTTATGGAGAAGTATATCCCCCGGACCTTGAGGGATAGGAGGAGAGATGAGTTCTTGAGCCTAGAGCAAGGCATGATGTCGGTTACTGATACGCTCAAACTTACTTCTCAAATGAGAAGTAAAGCGGTCCTGTCAAGTAAATAACCCAACTAGTGAGGTTGGGATCGTTCCCACGAGGAAAATAGTCTAGACTTAACATTAACCTAGTATTACTATCGTTTGGTCGATAACTTTCTTGGAATGTAAAAATATAAAAAGGGGGTTTTGTATTACCTAATGAGTAAAAATAACTAATGTAATTGAAAGAGACACTTGACAGCATTTAATATTGGGTTTTAATCAATGAATCAAAGTAACTAGGGTTTACGTGTTCCCCACAGGTTCATAACTTGATAATTCTAACTATAATAATTCTTTCCTAGTATCTTGCATGCAAAGTGATAAGTTATGTATTTCTAAATCCTTGGTCCGGCATCTAGAAAATCTCACTCCGCACCTTGGTCCGGCTACGTGTGTTGGTTTCCTAACCCTTATCTTTACCTCATATTAAGCATCGTATTCGATATTTGACTAAGTTATTACCTCGTACCAATCAATACTAGCCTATTAGATAATATACACTAAATCTATGTTAATAATTCTTTTCCTATTATCTACCTCCTTGGTCTGGCAAGTAGCATTAAGGAGAGTTCTAACGTTGATCATCTGTTAAAAAGACTTCTAAGCGAAAGAATTATTAATACATGCAAGACACTATTCTAGAAGTGTTATTTTAGCTAGGGTTTATCTCATTATTTGCCTATGGTTCCCACAACCCTAGTTATGAAGTTTAGTTACTCATAGTCATAAACACAATATTCAAATATGTTAAATCAGAATTCATGTACTTACTTCAATGAGAAAGAATAAAGTCCGAAAATTTGCTTGGTTAATCACCAAAAATCACTTGTAAGAATCTCCAAAAATCAAACACTATTACACAAAGTCTAATCTCCCAGAGTCTTACTATAACGAATTTAATAATCTAAGAGTCTAACCTCAAAAATGAGGTTTTTCGACCTATTTATAAAAAATAAAAAAACCTAAGTAAACAAGGATTCTAATTGCTGGAAATCTGCCAAAACGCGGTTGGGTCGACGGACCACGCGACGGACCGTCGTGGTCACAACGGACCGTCGTGGACTCCGTTGTCCCATACTTGGAGCAATTTCTTCTGCTGCTTTCTTCATTCCCCTCGACGGCAAGTGTGACGGACCGTCATAGGCACGACGGTCCGTCGAGGGTTTTCGTTTCAAAATACTTCAACTCTTGGAATCTGGGTACTGGGATCACTTCTCTGATCTTCCCGACGAACCTGCAGGACGGACCATCATGGCTATGATGGTCCGTCACAAGCTCCGTAATCCCACACTTGGTCAGACTTCCCCATCTTCCTTCAGCAGCTGCACTACGCTGCCACCTACGGACCGTCACAGTCACGACGGACCGTCATAAGCTCCGTAGGTGGTCTCTTCTGTATTTTTTCGCTCAAAATCTCCGCATTCAGCTCTGGACAGTTTTCCTGCAAAACAAAGAGAAACTTATATCAAAATTAGCACAAAAAGGCTTTCGGACACACTAAACTTAAGGAAAAAGTATTAACTACACTGTGAAACCACGGTATATCAACACCCTCAACTTAAATTCGTTGTTTGTCCTCAAGCGACGCACTATGACTCACTACACAATCTTTGTACAATAGTATTCATGTTTTATCCTTTGCAATCATTTGGCTATCAATCCTGATTAATCTCATCAAATCTATGCATGCTATCACTATTAGGCTTGAATTTTGTGGGATTCGAACATGACACAGACTCACCATGCACTAACACCTATCCTCTTCAATTTCTCACCGAGGTGCTAACAATTCCGGTATTGCAACTTGTGTCCTCACTTCAAAACAAAATCCTCATTTTTCACACAATGATTTCAGTTTGAGTATAAGGATTACTTTTCAACACTCGCTCTCAGAACAAAGTCACACTCATTCATACCTATTGCCATAAGCTTGCCCTTATTTTCACTGCCTTAAGTTCGCTATACAACCCTTAGGATCACGATAGGACTTTCTTAGCTTGTAACATAGGCTCAGAGTCAGGTAGGGTATATTTAGGTATACTTTAGTGACTTTTTGCCCTCCTTGACATATCGGCTAAACCTTCCACTTTCTATCACTTTATCTCGCCTAGTTTCTCCCATTCTTTCACCTTGCTATTTTCCCTTCTTTCTTCATTTGTGTAAGTGACTCTTTTCCCTTTTTTTTTTTTTTACTTCTCTTTCAACGAGTTCTTGAGTCACTTTACTTTTGTTCTTTCTCTCTCTTTGTTCTTTCGACCCCACTTTCCAGAGCATTCCTCAAAACATCCACCCTCAACTCATGGCTTTGCCATGAGTCAAGGTACACAATACCCAAAGTTGGGTCAGGGCCATAACGAAGGTTGTCTATGAATTAGCCACACTCAACTTATGCTTTTGGCATAAGCTGAGGTGCACATGTCCTAGGAGGGACCAGGGCCAACGTATTGTTCCCAGAAAAGATCGGTTGGGGTGAAAAAGAAAGGTCTAATTTTAAGCTCAAATTATTTGGATCAAAGAAGGATAACTTTCATTTGGTTTCTTTTATTTAGGCTAGAAATGGGCTATTTTGAATAAGGGCCTATGATCCTTTCCTAATTGTCTGTTACAGCTTATTTTTAGCAGGACTAACCAGGCAAGTTCTAGCTCAGTACTAATAGTGGACTATTCAAATTTCCTCTCACTCACTTGACATCTCATCACTATACCAGATTATCAGACACCTAGTTCGACTTGAAGATTTAGGGTTGTGCAATTGTGTAACTCTATTTCATGTTTAGAGCCACACAATTATCAGTTACTACGCCTAGTCATGCAACATTTTCTAGTTTTATCAGGATATCATTTTAGCCATCATGCTTCAGAGTTAAACTATGTACAAAAGATGTAACGTGCCGGTTCAACAGAAAAAGTAATCATTCTTTTGGGGAAAAAGAACACAGGCAAGAAAACCCCAAAAGAGGATAGTGAGTTGGGCTACTCAGACTTCAGCCTAACTCTCACTTTCCATTTCCCCCACCCCCAACAAAAAAGCATGCAATTGTCCCCAATGCATTAAAAGAATCTAAATATTAGAGTGGTAGGTAAAGCAAACCTGTGGCGCATAGCGCCGTCGATCAGCAACCTGGTGGGTCCGGTTTCCTGGAACCCACGTCCTCTGCAATCTGGACACCTTCAGTGGTGTCCTCAGCAGCAACCGCACCATCAGTAGTGCCTCCTGCTGTCTCTACAGTGCGGGAGCTAGACGCCCCAGCCGCTATCTGCGATGCTCTGATTTGGTGTGCCTCCGCCTCAACAAGTGAGGCTCTCCTCGCAGCCTCCATCTCTCGGCGCTCCATCTTCCTTGCTCGCACCTCTTCTTCTCCTCGATCCCTACGCCTCTTGGCACTCTCTGGAGGGGGAGATGGTGGAATTTCAGAAGTAGTAAACAGTGCCGCCAACACTGTGTCCTCAGCAGGCTCGACAGAAGGGTCCTCAGAATCCGGCACCCTCGCCGCTAGTATCGTGGCGATGTCTGCACGAAGACTGTCGACTGCAGTCTGAAGAGTTGACACATCGACCGGAGGGGCTGGTCGAGCTAACACTCTCAACTCAAAGGCATCTATGCGCTGGTTAACCTCAGCAATCTTCCGCTGCATCATCCTCTCTATACGAGCTTCCGACTCAGCAATAGACTTCTGCATCCACGGCTGGATATGATGCAGAAGAGTGGCCATTTGTGCCTCCAGTTTTTGGACCCTAGTAAGTGGAGCCAGTAAAGAGGGGCTGTGTGAGAGGAGCTCGGGGCTGTGCTACTACACGGGATAGACTCGACCGGGGTAGTGTCAGTGGATGCCTGTGTAGATGTGCGTGCCTGGGCAACCGTATCCACAAGATCATCAGCAAGAGGGGGCAGCTCTGGACAGGGCCCTCTGCGTGGCGCCAACTCATTGGCCTCGTCTCTGATGAGACTGACGTCAACGGTGCCCTGCGGGGTCTTCAACTGATCTATGTTCCATATGGGCACACCTGCAGATCTGCAAAGGGCAAAGATCATACACGGGAAGGGGTAGGTAGTAGTGACCTTGAATGCCCTCTCGTGCATGACTACCTGGAGAAGCCATGCGAAGTCCACCTCGAAGCCGGCTATCATCACCGCCATCAACAATGCTCGATCCCAGGTGACGATGTTATCAGCAGCTGTGGGGGAAAGGCAGTGACGGACGAGCAGCCACAAGAACTTGGCGACGAACGTGAGGTTGGCGTTCTTGATGGCCCCCTTCGTCTTAGTGACCCAGTCGGCACCCTCTCCGTCGACTGATAGGTGCAGGGCCATCTACCTCTTGGTGGTCTCTCTCAGTGCCTGCTCGCGCAAGAATTGTCCATCCTTTACTATCTGCCAGCGATAGTAAAACTCGGCAGTGATGGGGGTCCGCGTAGCATCTGCACTCTCGCCGTATAGGAACCGGCGGATAGCTGGCAGGGAAATGTCAACCTGCACGCCCCGGACTCGAACCTGCTCCAGTGGGGCCTGTTTAGCGGGAGCAGCCCGCCTATCGATCTGTGATCGGATAGTCGCTACGTAGGATGCGTAGAACTCTCGGACCACCTCATCACTGTATCGTCCCAACGGACGAGCTGTCCACTCTAACCGATGCCTGGTGAATAGGTTGTGGATCTTCGGCATCAATGGGAGACTCCCTGTAAGTACCCGCCGCTCCAAGGTGAGTGTCCGAGTCATTACTCTTTTATCAGTCAGGAATTTGGCGTCGGAGTAAACCTGAAACTGGCCTTCGACACACCACCGGTTTGGCTGGTCAGCGGCTGGGGTGGGGACCTGGGCTGGAGCGCCGGATGTAGAGTCTGAACTGTCAGCCTCATCAGACGAGGCCGACGCTGCAGCAGTGGCGGGTGCGGGAACCTCAGCAGAGCCTGAAGCCTCCTCGGACCATGACACTCCTAAGGAGCCAGACGCTCCTTCCTCTATTGTGGCTGACCTAGAGGGTGTGCCGGTCAGTGTGCGCTCCTCATCAGACTGGGAGGCAGTGACTACGCCGGACGCCACCGTCTTGGGTGTGGCTCGGGGGGCACGTGCAGCACGGGAAGGTGCAGAAGTGCCTGGGGGCACATATTCAGGGTCCCGCTCATCATCAGAGCCGATGATCAAGCGTGCAGACGGAGTTACAGACTTAGATCGCCCACGTGCGTAGGTGTAGTCTTGCTTGGGTGCCATAGTAGATAGTACCTGTAAAGGATCAATATTAGTATGAGTAGTGGCAAACAAGACAGGCAAGCCCATATGACATAAAACATTGAAAATAGTATGGTAGTGATACTAAAACTGTATCACACGACGGGCCAGATGACGGCTCGTCGTGGCTACGAAGGACCGTCATGAGGTCCGTCGTGTTGTACTTAGTCTATGTGTATATAAAGAACCCGGAAAGTTGGGTCTCTGACCATCATGACGGTCGAGCAGGACGGACCGTCATTGGTACGATGGTACGTCGTAAGAGTCCGTCGTAGGACACTTAGAAAATGTTGAGAGACCCTTATCAGAGGGGGTCTCTGACCATCATGACGGTCGAGCAGGACGGACCGTCGAGAGGATGACGGTCCGTCGTAGGTGTCCGTGGTAGGACACTTAGAAAATGTTGGGAGACCCTTAGCAGAGGGGTCTCTGACCGGTACGACGGTCATGTAGGACGGACCGTCGTGGGTAAGACGGTCCGTCACAAGTGTCCGTTGAAGGATACTTGGGAAAAAAATGGAGACCCTTGGGAGAGGGATCTCTGACCGGTACGATGGTCGTGCAGGTCGGACCGTTGTGGGTGAGACGGTCCGTCACAAGTGTCTGTTGAAGGACACTTGGAAAAAAAATGGAGACCCTTGTGAGAGGGGTCTCTGACCGGTATGACGGTCATGCAGGACGGACCGTCGTGGGTAAGACGGTCCATCACAAGTGTCCGTTGAAGGATACTTGGAAAAAAATGGAGACCCCTGGGAGAGGGGTCTCTGACTGGTACGACGGTCATGCAGGACGGACCGTCGTGGGTAAGACGGTCCGTCACAAGTGTCCGTTGAAGGATACTTGGAAAAAAAATGGAGACCCTTGGGAGAGGGGTCTCTGACCGGTACGACGGTCATGCAGGATGGACCGTCGTGGGTTCGACGGTCCGTCACAAGTGTCCGTTGAAGGATACTTGGAAAAAAAATGGAGACCCTTGGGAGAGCGGTCTCTGACCGGTACGACGGTCATGCAGGACGGACCGCTGTGGGTTCGACGGTCTGTCACATGTGTCCGTCGGACAGGGGTGCTAGGGCTTGTGCAACGGACCCTACGACGGTCCGTCGTGGCTACGACGGACCGTCATCGGGGTCTCGTTCTGATGAAAGAGACAGAACTGTAGGTACCCTAAGCAACCCCGATGAACCCACATGGTCTTGTAGTGTTGTGGACCTATATGTGTCTATCCCAACTACCTAGGAAACTATTAATGCGAAATAACCTAGGTCTAGGGTTGTTAACATGGCAAACTCAAACATTTAGTACCTAGGTTTAGACATAATCATATAAAGGAAACAAGATACGACTAAGAACTAAGCTAATACTAACTAATAAACAAAAATACAAGATAAATGAGTATAAATTTAGAGACACATACCTTGGAAATGTAGAAGAAACAAATGGAGAATGATTCAGTTGGCAAGCTAGACACCTACAGCAGCAGCACCGACTAGTAGATGATAATTATAAGGCTTAGGAGGATTTTGGGGGCAATGATCAGTGGGAGGAAGTGTGGAAGTTGAAAAGAGAGGGGAGATAAGAGGAATAAAGAAGTAATGGGGGAAATATGGAGGGGTGGGGAGTATAAACGGTCAGATTTTGAAAAGGGTCCAGCCGGGTCGGGTTTGGTAGAATTCATTGATCACGCGACGGTTCCCCGACGATGGTCCGTCACAGGTGTGACGAACCGTCGTGGGTTCCGTCGTGTGTGCCCTATTTCAAACTGACAAAAAAACGTACCTGGTGTGACAGATGCTTACGACGGTCCGTCGCATTCGCAACGGTCCGTCCAAGTATCCGTCAGTGGCTGCTGCGGAGTAGTTTTCTGCAGAATTTCCTGGTGATGTGCCTGCAAATTTAGAACCCATTAATATAAAATGCTACCTTTATTAAAAAGACGATAAGTATTGGGTTGCCTCCCAACAAGAGCCTGATTTAATGTCGCGGCACGACTGGGGCCACTTGATTACTCAGACTTCATCAAGATGGTATGCCTCGATTACTGCATTCGCCGATTCAGCATGCCCAAGATAGATTTTTATGCGCTGTCCATTCACCTTGAACCGCACACCCTCCTTTGTTTCAAACTCAACTGCTCCATGAGGGAATAGTTGGGTAACCGTGTAAGGACCAGTCCATTTGGACTTGAGTTTCCCTGGAAACAAGCGCAATCTGGAATTGAATAAAAGCACCAAATCCCCGACCATGAACTCTCGTTTTTCAATTTTGTTGTCATGATACTTCTTCATCTTTTCTTTGTATAGGGCTCAGCTTTCATAGGCTTTCAAGCGAAATTCATCAAGTTCATTCAACCCATTTAACCGTTGCTATGCAGCTTCGCTCCAATCCATTTTTAACTTCTTCATAGCCCACATGGCTTTATGCTCTAACTCAACCGGAATATGACAAGCTTTCCCATATACAAGTTGGTATGGAGACATACCTATGAGAGTCTTATATGTTGTCCGGTAGGCCCAAAGAGCATCATCAAGCCTCCTTGACCAATCCGTTCTACTAGCATTCACTGTTTTGGACAATATCTGTTTGATCTCCCGATTCGATACTTCAACTTGCCCACTAGTTTGAGGGTGGTAAGGAGTGGCCACATAATGGCGAACCCCGTATTTCTCCAATAACCCCTTGAACAATCTGTTGCAGAAGTGGGAGCCCCCATCACTAATAATGGCCCTTGGGGTGCCAAAACGGGAGAATATATTCTTTTTGAAGAATGCAGTGACACTCTTCCCTTCATTGTTTGCGAGGGCTATGGCTTCGACCTATTTAGATACATAATCAACTGCTACTAGAATGTACTTCATCCCATGAGAACTCACGAAAGGGCCCATAAAGTCAATACCCCAAACATCAAATAACTCAATCACAAGAATGGGGTTTAGAGGGAGCTCTTGCTTTCTTGAAATACCACCATCTCGTTGACATTTGTCACATGCTTTAGCAAACCCATGAGCATCTTCATGAAGAGTTGGCCAATAGTAACCACATTGCATTATCTTGTGAGCGGTTCGGATACCACTGTGATGTCCTCCAACAGGTGAAGAATGGCATGCCTCTAACACACTCAACATTTCACATTCTGGCACACAACGCCGAATAAGCCCGTCGGCACAACTCCAATACAAGTATGGTTAATCCCAAAAGAACTTCTTCACATCGTACATGAACTTTTTCCTTTGATGAAAGGACAAGTTTGATGGAACAATATCACTAGCCAGATAGTTTGCAAAATCTGCGAACCATGGAATCAAGTCTTGTGAAGCAGCCAATACATGTTCATCGGGGAAAGTATCATCAATGTCAGTCTTATCCCCTAACTCTCTCATAGCTTCATCCTCTAGACGAGACAAATGATCAGCAACTTGATTTTCAGTCCCTTTTCTATCAAGCACTTCAAAGTCAAATTTTTGCAGCAGTAATACCCAACGATTCAGCCTAGGTTTCGCATCCTTCTTCGCCATCAAATATCTCAATGCTGAATGGTCAGTATGCACTATAACTCTAGTACCTAGCAAATAGGAGCGAAATTTCTCAAAAGCAAAGACTACTGCAAAGAGTTCTTGCTCAGTCACTGTGTAGTTCTTTTGGGCTTCATTTAGGGCTTTACTAGCATAGTAAATTGGGTGAAGGATTTTGTTTCTTCTCTGTCCCAATACTACACCAAGAGCCACCCAACTAGCATCGCACATTACCTCAAATGGATTGTTCCAATCCGGAGAAATAATTATAGGTGCAGACACTAACTTTTCTTTTAGCTCACCGAATGCTTTAAGAAAGGATTCATCAAAACAAAATTTACATTCTTTCTCCATCAATTTACACAATGGGTGTGCAATCTTTGAAAAGTCTTTGATGAATCTCCGGTAAAAACCTGCATGCCCAAGAAAGCTTCTCACACCTTTCACAGAGATCGGCGGGGGAAGTCTCTCGATTACCTCGACTTTAGCTCGATCAACCTCTATGCCCTTTTCTGAAATGCGATGACCCAACACAATACCCTCTTTCACCATGAAATGACACTTTTCCCAGTTTAGTACTAAATTGCAGTCTTCACATCTCATAAGGACCTCAGATAAATTGGCCAAACATCGCTCGAACGAATCACCAACCACAGAAAAATCATCCATGAAAACTTCTATAGTATCCTCCACCATGTCAGAAAATATTGACATCTTACATCTCTGAAAGGTTGCGGGTGCATTGCACAACCCAAACGACATTCTTCTGAACGCAAAGGTCCCATATGGACAAGTGAAAGTGGTTTTCTCTTGATCTTCTGGTGGAATAGAAATCTGATTATACGCCGAATACCCATCAAGAAAACAATACCACCCTTTTCCGGCAAGTCTGTCCAACATCTGATCCATGAAGGGCATAGGAAAATGGTCTTTTTCAGTCCATGAGTTCAGTTTACGGTAATCCATACACACCCTCCATCCAGTAACCGGTCTCATTGGATCAAGTTCATTCTTTTCGTTGGGGACCACAGTCATTCCCCCTTTCTTAGGTACACACTGAACCGGGCATACCCAACTACTATCAGCGATTGGATATATTACTCCGGCATCCAACAACTTGATGATTTCCTTCTTCATAACCTCTTGCATAGGAGGGTTCAAGCGTCTCTGGTGCTCAACGCTCGGCTTATGATCAGGAATGAGTTGGATTTTATGAGAGAAAATACTGGGAGGGATCCCAATAATGTCCGCAATAGTCCACCAATAGCTCGTTTGAACCTTTTTAGTACCGTCACCAAACTCTGAACCTGTTGTGCATCCAAGTCTGATGCAATGATTACCGGCAAAGTGTCACCCTTTCCTAAGAATTCATACCTGAGATGAGGTGGGAGAGCTTTTAGTTCTAATTTTGGAGCTTCCTCTATAGATGGTTTCGCGGGTGGGGACTCGCGATTCTTCATATCAAGCTCAAATTTCTTTGGTTTAAACCGAACATCACCTCGGTCAAGAGCAGCGACTAATGACTCATACTCTTCAATGCAATCGCTATCAAAGTTCATTATCACTGCCGCTAATGCTTCGACACCTAGACGTTCTTCTTTTTGTGTCTCAAATGTCTCACCCATGTTGTAGGATATAGCAGATGCCGATTGGAGCTCACCACTCTGCCTCATGGACCTACAAATATTAAAGGTCACTTCCTCATTGTTCAACCGAAATTTCATCTGCCCCTTTTCCATGTCTACTAAGGCTCTTCCCGTAGCAAGGAATGGCCTCCCAAGAATGATGTGCACTTCAAAATCAACTTCGCAATCAATAATAACCAAAATCTGCTGGAAATATGAACGACTCCACTTTTACTAACACATCGTGGAGTATCCCTATGGGACATTTTACTGTTCGATCAGCCATCAGTAGCCGCATCGCAGTGGGCTTTGGGTCACCCAAACCCAACTTCTTGTAAATCGAGAGGGGCATGAGATTTATGCTTGCCCCCAGATCACATAATGCTTTCGCAAAATGTAATAGCCCGATTGTACAAGGAATAGTGAACGTACCCGGATCTTCGTTCTTTTGGACCAGAGATCTTGTAGCAATAGCACTACAATGCTGCATTCTATCATCATCCTCAAAAGTAATCGATCTTTTCTTTGTGACCAAATCTTTCATAAACTTGGCGTAACCGAGCATCTGTTCTAAAGCTTCTACCAAGGGACATTCATATAAAGTTGCTTCTACATAGTTATAAAACGTCGATATTTGCCATCCTCAGTCTTTTTCACTAATCTTTGAGGAAATGGGGATGGTGGCCTAGGCATTGGAATTACCTTTTTGGGCACTTCAGCATCTTTCTCAGTCTCATCCTCTAATTCAGCATCAACATCTACCACTTTATCAGTATCTTTTGTCACCTTATTCTCATTAGATGGCATGGGTGGGTCAATGGTTTGCTTGCCACCGCGAGTAGTAATTGCCATACAATGTCCATCATTTTTCGGATTTTGGACAGTGTTGCTAGGAAGGGTGCCCGGTTGCCGTGTGTTCACAGTTGCAGATAATTGGGCCAATTGTAACTCAAGTTGCTTAATCGATATTGCATGTGTATCAACTTTTTGCCCAATACCCGCTAAATCATTCCTCAACTCTTTATTGTGCTCATCACTAGCATCGAACCTCCTCATCATCTTATGCAACATATCCTCAACTCGCGACATACTACCTCCACCATCCCTATGAGTAACTTCAGGATTTTGAGGAGGAACATAGGGTCCATTCCTGTCGTTTCTATTACCATAGCTACCCCTGTTGAAGTTGTTGTCGCGATTGTAGTTTCCATCTCGGACATAATGACCCTCACAATTGTAGTTACCATAGTTCCGACCTTGGTTCCCTTGACCTCGGTGCCAATTTTCCTGATTAGAGCCTTGGGCACTTGGTCGGAAACCCCCCATCTGTTCATTTACTGCATAGGAATCCTCCTCATAATAACACTCATCATTTGGAGGCGGTGGTTTAGCCAAGTAGTTGACTGCATTAATCTTTTCTGCACCCCCAGTAACATGTTTTAGTACCAACCCAAGCTCAGTTCTCATCTGAGCCATTTCTTCACGAATATCATCTGTGGCTGGGTTGTGAGTGGACTGTACTGCAAAGGTGTTTCTCCCTGTACCGGACTTCCTAGTACTCCAAGCTTTGTTGTTACGGTAGATTTTCGGTAATTTCTCAGCAATCTCAGCATAAGGGCATTCTCCATAAGATCCACCTGCTATAGTGTCCAACACTGCTTTATTGTTATCATCCTGTCCCCGATAGAAGTATTCTTTCAGTGACTCATCATCAATACGGTGATTTGGAACACTTCTCAAGAATGAGGTGAATCTATCCCAAGAACTACTAACTGACTCTCCTGGTAGTGCCACAAAGTTGTTCACCCTGTCTTTGTGGTTTAATTTCTTGGAGACCGGATAGTAGCGTGCTAAGAAGACATCCCGTAGTTGGTTCCAAGTGAAGATGGAGTTGTATGGGAGCTCAGTGAACCACATAGCAGCCTCTCCCGTCAGTGAGAGAGGAAACACTCTGAGACCTATTACATCTAGATCCAAATCAGGCCTCCCCACACAACTTTTACACACTGCCCTTACCTTAGCTATATGGGCATGTGGATCCTCAGAAGGTAGCCCTGAAAACAAACCTCTAGCAGTGAGCATTTGCATCAGGCTACTAGTTACCACAAAAGTGTGGCCTGTGGGTAGCGGGGGCAAGACAAGTGGCCCGTCTGAGTGTGCTATGTTATCATACCCTCTGTAGTATTCTTGAGGCCGTGGAGCGGGATTTTGTCCCCTCTGTTGATGTTCACCCGGAGCGTCGGGTAACATCTGACCATGAACATCCACTGGATTTGGGATGTTCTGGTTTGGATCCTCATCATTTATTCCCAAGTTTCGATTCATGTTGCGCAGTGTACGCTCTAGCTCGTGATCGTAGGGAAACAAGGGTTCTCGGCCTCTCCGTGTATTTGGCATACAAGGAGAATTATTCTGAAAAGAAATCAAAAACAATAAAACAAAGTAAAATCAAGAAAATATCAACTAAACTATAGTAATAAGTTCAAGTTAGTCTAAAAGCTAAAATCCCCGGCAACGGCGCCAAAATTTGATACGCTCAAACTTACTTCTCAAATGAGTGGAGAAGTAAAGCGGTCGTGTCAATTAAATAACCCAACTAGTGAGGTTGGGATCGTCCCCACGAGGAAAATAGTCTACACTTAACTTTAACCTAATATTACTATCGTTTGGTCGATAACTTTCTTGGAAAGTAAAAATATAAAAAGGGGGGTTTGTATTACCTAATGAGTAAATATAACTAATGTAATTGAAAGAGACACTTGACAGCTTTTAATATTGGGTTTTAATCAATGAATCAAAGTAACTAGGGTTTACGTGTTCCCCACAGGTTCATAACTTGATAATTCTAACTATAACAATTCTTTCCTAGTATCTTGCATGCAAAGTGATAAGTTATGTATTTCTAAATCCTTGGTCCGGCATCTAGAAAATCTCACTCCGCACCTTGGTCCGGCTACGTGTGTTGGTTTCCTAACCCTTATCTTTACCTCATATTAAGCATCGTATTCGATATTTGACTAAGTTATTACCTCGTACCAATCAATACTAGCCTATTAGATAATATACACTAAATCTATGTTAATAATTCTTTTCCTATTATCTACCTCCTTGGTCTGGCAAGTAGCATTAAGGAGAGTTCTAACGTTGATCATCTGTTAAAAAGACTTCTAAGCGAAAGAATTATTAATACATGCAAGACACTATTCTAGAAGTGTTATTTTAGCTAGGGTTTATCTCATTATTTGCCTATGGTTCCCACAACCCTAGTTATGGAGTTTAGTTACTCATAGTCATAAACACAATATTCAAATATGTTAAATCAGAATTCATGTACTTACTTCAATGAGAAAGAATAAAGTCCGAAAATTTGCTTGATTAATCACCACAAATCACTTGTAAGAATCTCCAAAAATCAAACACTATTACACAAAGTCTAATCTCCCAGAGTCTAACTATAAGGAATTTAATAATCTAAGAGTCTAACCTCAAAAACGAGGTTTTTCGACCTATTTATAAAAAATAAAAAAACCTAAATAAACAAGGATTCTAATTGCTGGAAATCTGCCAAAACGCGGCTGGGTCGACGGACCACGCGACAGACTGTCGTGGTCACAACGGACCATCGTGGACTCCGTCGTCCCATACTTGGTGCAATTTCTTCTGCTGCTTTCTTCATTCCCCTCGACGGCAAGTGTGATGGACCATCATAGGCACGACGGTCCGTCGAGGGTCTTCGTTTCAAAATACTTCAACTCTTGGAATCTGGGTACTGGGATCACTTCTCTGATCTTCACGACGAACCTGCAGGACGGACCGTCATGGCTATGACGGTCCGTCACAAGCTCCGTAATCCCACACTTGGTCAGACTTCCCCATCTTCCTTCAGCAGCTGCACTACGCTGCAACCTACGGACCGTCACAGTCACGATGGACCGTCATAAGCTCTGTAGGTGGTCTCTTCTGCATTTTTTCGCTCAAAATCTCTGCATTCAGCTCTGGACAGATTTCCTGCAAAACAAAGAGAAACTTATATCAAAATTAGCACAAAAAGGCTTTCGGACACACTAAACTTAAGGAAAAAGTATTAACTATACCGTGAAACCACGGTATATCAGTTACTACGTACGAGGCTAAGTTTCGTGCATTATCCAGGTATGCCACCCATCTTTGTTTCAGTCCACAAGAGTGGATTCGCCGTTTTGTGAAGGGGTTGAGGTCAGATTTGCGTATTTCATCCTTACAGGTAGCGGCTACAGCAAAATCCTTTCAGGAAGTGGTAGACTTCGTGATAGAGGTGGAGTGAGTGAAGCCAGATGGCTTCACCATGGCATCTACATCTAAAAGGTTTTGTAAGGGAGGTGAGTTTAATGGTTCTTACTCCAGAGGGCAGGGTTCAGGAGGTTATCCAGCCCGACTTATTCACTCTTTACTGCAGGCTGTAGTTGGGGGTCCACCGCAGACCGGTCAACATTTTTCTGAGCTTGGAGGTTATCCCCAGACTTCGTCATTCTCACAGAGACCTATGCTTTAATCAAGAGAGTGTTATGGATGTGGGGAGACTGGACACATTAAGAGGTATTGTCCAAAACAGAGTTACAGACCTCCAATAGTAAGAGGTAGAGGTGGTAATGGAAGAGGCCGTCATTCTGGAGGACGTGGTGGCCGAGGTAATGGTGGTCACCAAAACGGCTGGGCTGACGGGCAAACTGGAGCCACTACAGCACAATATGGTAGGGGAAACGGGCAGACAGGTGATAGGGCCCATTGTTACGCTTTCCCCGGGCGGTCTGAAGTGGAGACATCTGATGCTGTTATCACAGGTAATCTTTTGGTTTGTTATTGCATGGCTTCTGTATTAATTGATCCTGGCTCCACATTTTTCATATGTATCTTCCTCGTTTGCTACTGGTCTTAATTTACATTGTGAATTGCTTGACATGCCTATTCGTGTTTCTACCCTGGTGGGTGAGTCTGTGATAGTTGAAAAGGTATATAGGTCTTGTCTGGTGACTTTTGTTGAAAGCAATACTCATGTAGACTTGGTTATTTTAGAAATGGTTGATTTCGATCTAATTCTGGGTATGACTTGGCTTTCTCCAAATTTTGCAATCTTAGATTATAATGCTAAAACTATAACGTTGGCCAAGCGTGGGATAGATCCGTTAGTGTGGGAGGGTGACTACACTTCCACTCCAGTTCGTATTATCTAATTTCTTCGTGCTAAGAGAATGGTTAGTAAAGGGTGTTTATCTTTCTTGGCACACCTCAGGGATGATACTACCCAAGTACCTTCAATTGAGTCGGTTTTGATAGTCCGTGAGTTTATGGATGTGTTTCCTGCAGACATTCCTGGTATGCCACCGGATAGAGATATTGACTTTTGCATTGATCTTGAACCCGGTACTCGCCCCATTTCCATACCCCCTTATAGAATGGCTCCCGCGGAGTTAAGGGAGTTAAAGGCTCAACTTCAAGAATTGTTAGGAAAAGGCTTCATTTGACCAAGTGCATCTCCTTGGGGTGCTCCTGTTTTCTTTGTGAAGAAGAAGGATGGGAGTTTCGGATGTGCATAGACAACAGGCAACTGAATAAGGTAACTGTTAAGAACAAGTATCCTCTTCCTCGCATCGATGATTTGCTCGACCAGTTACAAGGTGCTTGTACCTTCTCAAAAATCGATTTGAGATCTGGTTACCATCAATTGAAAATACGGGCAACGGATGTGCCCAAGACTGCTTTTCGGACCAGGTATGGGCATTATGAGTTCTTAGTAATGTCTTTTGGGCTTACGAATGCCCCTGCTGCTTTCATGAGCTTGATGAATGAGATTTTTAAGCCATATCTGGATCTCTTTGTCATTGTATTCATTGATGATATACTGGCATACTCAAAGAGAAAGAAAGAACATGAGGAGCACTTGAGAATTGTATTGGAAATGTTGAGGGACAAAAAGCTTTATGCCAAATTCTTCAAGTGTGAGTTTTGGCTAGATTCAGTGTCCTTCTTAGGGCACGTAGTTTCTAAGGATGGAGTGATGGTGGTTCCATCTAAGATTGAAGCAGTGAAGAGTTGGGAAAGACATACTAATGTTACAGAGGTAAGGAGCTTTGTTGGTTTAGCTAGCTACTACCATCGATTTGTCAAGGGATTTTCCTCTGTTGCTTCCCAATTGACAAATTTAACTAAGCAGAGTGTCCCATTTGTATGGTCGGACGAGTGTGAAGAAAGCTTTCAAAACTCAAGACCTTGTTGACTACTGCACCAATTCTTACCTTGCCAGTGGACGGAAAGAATTTCATTGCTTATTGTGATGCATCCTATTCTGGTTTTGTTGCAGTGCTAATGCAAGAGAAGAACGTAATTGCTTATGCTTCAAGGCAATAAAGGTGCACGAACGTAATTACCCGACCCATGATTTGGAGTTGGCCGCGGTAGTGTTTGCATTAAAGCAATGGAGACACTATCTATATGGGGTTAAGTGTGAAGTCTATACGGATCATCGTAGCCTACAGTATGTCTTTACTCAGAAAGATTTGAATTTCAGACAGAGGCGATGGATGGAACTATTGAAGGACTACGATATCACTATTTTGTACCACCCAGGAAAAGCTAACGTTGTGGCAGATGCGTTAAGTAGAAAAGCAGGGAGCATGGGAAGCCTAGCTCACTTACAGGTTTCCAGACGCCCATTGGCTAGAGAGGTTCAAACTCTTGCTAATGACTTTGTGAGACTAGAAGTAAATGAGAAGGGAGGATTTTTTGCCTGTGTGGAGTCAAGATCTTCCTTTCTTGACAAGATTGAGGGAAAACAGTTTACTGATGAGAAACTGATTCGGATCCGAGAGAAGGTGTTGCGAGGAGAGGCTAAAGAAGCAAAAATCGATGAGGAAGGTGTTTTGAGAATTAAGGGAAGGGTATGTGTACCCCGCGTCGATGATTTGATTCACACTATTCTTACAGAGGCTCATAGTTCAAGGTATTCTATACATCCTGGTGCAACCAAGATGTATCGTGACCTAAAGAAACATTTTTGGTGTAGTAGAATGAAGCGTGACATTGTTGATTTTGTTACTCAATGCCCGAATTGTCAGCAAGTAAAGTATGAACACCAGAGGCCTGGAGGACCCTTCAGAGAATGCCCATTCCTGAATGGAAGTGGGAGAGAATTGCAATGGACTTCGTGGTTGGTCTTCCAAAGACAATGGGTAAGTATGACTCTATTTGGGTAATTGTTGACGCATTAACTAAGTCTGATCATTTCATTCCGGTCAAGGTGACTTACAATGCAGAGAAGTTAGCCAAACTTTAAATCTCGGAAGTTGTTCGATTGCATGGGGTTCCACTCTCCATCATATCAGATAGAGGTACGCAGTTTACTTCTAAGTTTTGGAAAACATTGCATGCTGAATTAGGTACTAGGTTGGATCTTAGTACCGCATTTCACCCTCAGACCGATGGTCAGTCTGAGCGAACGATTCATGTGTTAGAGGATATGCTTCGTGCATGTGTGATAGAATTTGGTGGTCATTGGGATAACTTCTTACCCTTAGCAGAATTCTCATACAATAATAGCTATCACTCAAGTATTGGTATGGCCCCATTTAAGGCACTGTATCGGAGGAGATGTAGGTCTCCCATTGGTTGGTTTGATGCATTTGAGGTTAGACCTTGGGGTACTGACCTTCTGAGGGAATCGTTAGATAAAGTAAAATGCATTCAGGAAAAGCTTGTAGCGGCTCAAAGTAGACAAAAAGAATATGCAGATCGAAAGGTTAGAGACTTGGAGTTTATAGAGGGTGAGCAAGTATTGCTGAAGGTTCGCCCATGAAAGGGGTGATGCGGTTTGGTAAGCGAGGTAAGCTTAGCCCGAGGTATATTGGTCCCTTTAAAGTTCTGAAGCACGTGGGGGAGGTAGCTTATGAATTAGCCTTGCCCCCAGGACTGTCAGGAGTGCATCCGGTATTTCATGTGTCTATGTTGAAAAGATACCATGGGGATGGAAACTACATCATTCGTTGGGATTCGGTTCTGCTTGATGAGAATTTGTCTTATGAGGAGGAGCCTGTTGCTATTTTAGATAGAGAAGTCCGCAAGTTGAGGTTAAGGGAGATTGCATCCATCAAGGTTCAATGGAAGAATCGGCCGGTTGAAGAGTCCACTTGGGAGAAAGAGACTGATATGCAAGAAAGATACCCACACCTGTTTACAGATTCAGGTAGTCCTTTTCGCCCTTGTTTTTATTTTTGTGATCGTTTGAGGACGAACGATGGGTAAATTGGTATCTATTGTAATGACCTAGTTAGTCGTTTTGAGCAGTAGAGTTTATTCTGGTAATAACTGTCAGGGTCGATGAATCCCACGATGGACCGTCATGGGCACGACGGACCGTCGAGGGGGTCTCGTTCCAAAACACTTAGAATTCTGAAATTTGGGCACTGAGATCGACTCTCTGAACTTCGTGACGGAATGGCAGGATGGACCGTCGTTGGCACGACTGACTGTCACAAGTCTTTCCACTGAATTAACTCTCTGAACTTTGTGACTGACCTGCAGCACGGACCATCACAGTCATGACAGACCGTCACAGCCTGCGTAACCCTGACTGGGTTGGATTTCTGTTAAAAGTTTTTAAGGGGCGTTTTGGACTATTCATGCTTATAGTTATAAAGTTAGTGGGTTAATGTTAATAATTCAATTACTTGGGGGTTAAAGGAGATAACCTTGAAATAAATAGTGGGTTATTTTATCATCTTTTATACTTAATTATAAGTTAATTAGGGTAAAACAAGAGGAGTTTGAATAAGGAAAAATAGAAAGAACAGAGAGAAAAGAGAGAAACGATCGAGAGGAAGAGAAAAACGCAAGGAAAGCAAAGGTTTTGGGAAGATAGCTTGTTTGATCGTGATTCTTCGATGGAGGTAGGTTATGGTTTATACTATCTCATAGTAAACTCTTAATAGCGAATGATATGTGTTGGGTAGTATTATAAAGTCTTCTATATGCTTAATTGTGTGCTTGCATTATGTGATTATGTAATTGTAATGGATGTGGAAAATGAGGCTGTGTCTTAAATCTTAAATTTACTTTGTTAATGATGATGCCTTGGTATAAAAGAAGGCTTGATGAACTAAAGTAATGAGATTAGAGGATCGGGTGTCACGTTCCGACACCAGGATAGTATTAGAGGATCGGGTGTCACGTTCCGACACTAGGATAGTAGATGGATCAGAGTGTCACGTTCCGACACTAGGATAGTAGATGGATCGGAGTGTCACGTTCCGACACCAGGATAGTAGATGGATCGGAGTGTCACATTCCGACACAAGGATAGTAGATGGATCGGAGTGTCACGTTCCGACACCAGGATAGTAGATGGATCGGAGTGTCACGTTCCGACACCAGGATAATAAAGAGAATGAATCTTGAAATATGTTAATATACTCAATTTAAAGAACCTATTTCGCAAATGAGTATGGTGTGGAGGCTTGAGTCCTCATAGATGTGCTTGGGTTGGGGCCAATGGTTATGGTACTTGATGTTGTTACCTGTTGAGTACGGTAGTCGATTTAATGTTATTATCTGATATATATTGCTTTCTATTTTTAGTTGGCCGATGATACCTACTCAGTACTTGTGCTTTGTACTGACCCCTACTTGTATTCTTTTTCTTTGTTATTTATGAAATGCAGCAAATGTACCATCAACTTCAACTCGTCTGCAACTCTAGCCAGTCTTCATCATACCAGATTTCAGGGTGAACTATTGCTTCTAGCTTGGACTGGATCTTCTTATTCATGTCTTGATGCCTTGAAATTACGGCATGGACTAGCTGTTTATTTATTTTAGCTTCTTAAAGATTCTTAGATTTAGTAATTTGAGGATAGATGTTCTTGTGGTGATGACTTCCAGATTTTGGGGATAGTAATTGAAAATTTTTAGAAGTGATTATTGGCTATGTTAATGAGCTTTAAGTCTTCCGCATTGTATTCTGTTTATTATGGTTGAAATGTTGGTGTTTAGATTGGTTGGTTCGCTCACATAGTAGGATAAGTGTGGGTGCCACTCGCGGCTTGTTTTGAGTCGTGACATCAAGGAGAGGGAGTTGCATAGAGATTAACATTGGACAAAGCTATAGTTGAAGAGGTTTATGCTTAATCATAACATAATGGATCCTCTTACCTAAACTTATCTTCAATGAACTCTTGAACGACGATACAAAGACGATGATAAGGCTTAGATCAACCTGATCTGACAAGCATGAAGCCTCATATTTTTATCTAAACTTGATTTCCTCTTTATTATTTATTATGTTTAAGTTGTTTTTACTTTAATAATTTGCAGGACAAGATCTCGGTTGGGCCTGTTCATTTTGTTTGCTTCTTTTGTGTTCATAAAAAATAAGCTCTTGCCCACCTTAAACCCAACAAAAAATGTTAACGCCTCTTAAAATACATCTCTAATTTTTGTAATGGTTAAATTCAAAAACAATTTTTTAAAAAAAATATATTCACAAAAAAAAGACCCTTGATTTTTTTTTTTAAAAAAATAGTTCTATTTAACTAGTCGTGTATTTTCCCACCTACACCATGCCTTTATTTATGCCCCACTAGAATTAGATAGAAGTTTAATAAAGTAAGAGAGTTTCAATGGAAAAGCAACACGGAAAAAAGACTTCCAGTTTAGTGAAATAGAACACAATCATTGAAAGGAAGGAAGAGGAAAGTGTGCTTCGGTTTAATAGAGAGATCTCGTACTAGTTCAAAAAAGAATTAAAATGAATGGAGAAAGGATATTAGTTGATTCTTTGAACTTTTTTTAAAAAAAGAGAATGTGGTGGTGATGTTAGATAGCTATCTTTTTTTGAACAACAACTAGCTCAGTCAGTTCCCTCCAATAGACCGACATTATTTCGACCCATTAGGTCGTTTTGAGTACATGGTGTACATTCTATTGTTTATGTTTCTGCGATTTTATCGTCTTTGATTATAATAAACATATACACATATAGTATATATATTCATTGTTATGAATATAATTATTGTATCGTTTTGAAAGAATTTATATTTTAATATTCTATAACTTTAAAGTACTACATATAAGCTTAGATATTATATATTTTTAAATAGATATAAAGTTACTCACTTGTAAATTGAAGAAATTCACTATACAAGTTCAAAAGTGATAATTTCTTTTAAGTTCAATTGTACTTTGTTATTCGAATATGTTAACAAAATTTTGAATTTTTTCCTAAGACATATATAACAATTCTTTAATCTATGCACCTTAAATATTTCTTTTTATTACGAAATTCTTTTGTATATATATTCTCATTTTCTTCATTACTTTCCTTTTAATGTTTATTACAGAATAAATGAATTATTATTTCTTGAATAATTCATTCATTCTACGTTCTTGAGTTCTATGATAATAACAAATAATCAAATTAATGTTGGATTATTGAAACCTTTTTGAGAACCTATTTTTTAGTAGTTTTGATGTACTGAATATTAGTAAAAAGGTTACTTGCAAGTTCAATGCAATTATTACGGGAAAAATACATACTTATATAATTAATAGTACTTCCGATAAACTCCGAAGGTTTAACAAAACACTAATTAATTATTGTGGAAGAAAAACCCCTACAACTTGAATGTCATTATATAAAAACTATATTAACGACAAGTCTGAGAACAAGAGATATAACCCCAAAACTACACTTACACCTTAAACAAATAGTCTGAGTCCGAAAAGAGTTGACATTAACAGGAGAGATGCACAACATCTTGAGAGAAGTTGTTAACCCTTAAATCTGGTCTTACTCAATAGTCACCTTGTTGAGGTCTATCAATAGCAGTCTGAAGATGCTTTGTACTCAACAAAAATAAGATCAAGTGCATAGTATCTTGTACTGGTAGGATCACACGAGTTTTCCATTTAGTGTAACATATGTAAGTCAATACAACATTCAGAACATGCACAAAAAAATATATATATAATAGTGATTATCACATGCTCAAACACTATTAAGTTATTGGCTCCTAAAATATATCCAAAGTATTGATAATGGTAAAGTTTTAATTGAATTTGTGTTTAATTCCATATCCTCGAGTACCCATGGAATGTACTTCTCAAATTTTACTTATTCCTTTCCTCGCTCCTATATTGTGCACATTCACTTACTAAATTATCAAGGTAGGTATTAACTACATAAATGCAAAACCACTCCACAAAAATAAGTAATTCATGTATAAAAATTCGTATAAATGGATGATTTAAGAATAAAAACTAAGATTGACAAAAGCAAAAGATTCGATCACTGGTAAGGCATCCTCCAATTTCAAGAAGAAGAAAAAAAAATCAATGTTATTATAAGATTAAGAGCTATCCTATGCTAGCTCAAAGACTAAAATTAAATCAAATAAGAGATGCTTGAAAAAAATAGCACCTAATTATTTCTTCTTTATCATTCCCCACCTGCCACATAATGGCCAACTTCTACTCCTCCGTGTATTTACCATGAGATGTCTAGAGTCAGGTTGCATAATTTTATACATGAATATTTTTTTCATTAAATGTTTGTAATTCATTACAAAGAGAATTATTTCCTCAAAAAATTTTTATTTACCCTAAGCATAATCATGTTGGCGAACCTCTACTTTAACTTTCAAAAATTTATCAATTATCTCTACTATATTTGTGGAAACCCTTGTGTTGTCCACAAGTATAGAAGGAATAATTGATAAATTTTTCAAAAGGAAACTAGAGAATCATCAACATTATTATGTTGAGGAAAGTTAAATAGCTTTGAGGCATTGGAACATCTCCATAAAGATTTTGAAGTATTGAACGAGAAAGAAAACAAACGAATACTAGTTTATAAGTTTATGCACCCGGGATCAAAAATACTTCCAGCACATGGATCACAAAATTATCCAATTGTCCAAAGTTTTAAGGTGATAAATCTTTTCATTGTTATTAAGTTAGCTCTAGTTTATGTCAAGTCATCCATTTATATAATGGTTTCAAACAAAAAATTATTGATGTTTTTTTGAGTTCTTATGAAATTAATGATTTTTTTTGTTTCATCTTTAATATTTATTATATCATTAATTGTTTAAATTAGTAAATCAATTGAAGTCTTTTCTAAACTAGTGAACAATGAAAGTAATGGATCAAAGAGAAAAGATAGCAATGTCTGTAGACATGAAGTATTTGAATGTAAAAGAATTCCACTATAATAACTAATTCACGTATAAAAAATCGTCTAAAGGGATGAGTCTATAATCAAAATATAGATTTACCAGATTAGAAGATTCAATCATTGGTAAGCTATCCTCCAATTTCAAGAATACCAACTACCAAATCAATGTAAATTATAAGCTAAAGAACTCTCCTTTTCTAGCTCAAATACAATAATTAAATCAAATTTTAAATGCTCGAGGAAAGTAGAACCTCCTTATTTCTTTTTTATTATTCTCCACCTGCAACTTAATGTCCAGCTTCTACTCTTCCATGTAATTCTCATGAGGTTTTTATGTGTCAGGGTGTATAATCTTATTCATTTTTATTTGTTTTTCTCATTAAATATTTATAATTTTTTACAAAGATCTTATTGCCTCAATGTAATTCTCATTAGGTGTTTATTTGTTGGCTATCCTCTACTTTCACTTCAAAAAAATTATCAATTATCTCTACGATACTTGTGGAAAACATAGTATTGTCCACAAGTATAGAAGATATAATTGATAAATTTTTCAAGACAAATCTAGATTATCCTCAACGTGTTTATGTTGAGGAACTATCAAATGTCTTTGAGGAATATGAAGATCTCTATAATTATTTTGAAGCATGCAATGAGAAATAAAACAAAATAATGCTAATTTATAAAGTTATGCACCCGGGATAAAAAAATACCCCAAATAAACACATGGAGGAACAAAAGCTGGGAATAAAGTCGTGGCTTGGGAAGTTCTAGAAGAAACAAAAATTTCTACTTTGGTCGAGCATTTAAAGTTAAATTTAATTGATTTACCTGAGATTAAAATGGAGAAGATTTGTTGAAATCATAATTTTCATGGAGTTGGTAATTGGAGTTCTTGAAATTGGAGTTATGCTTGGAAATTACTTAACTAGTGGTTGAAACTTTTAATGTGATCAAATATTTTCCTTGTTATTAAGTTACTTGTCATTAATCTTCTATCGTCCATTTATGCAATTTCTTAGATCACAAAATAGAAGGTTTTGGAGTTCTTATAAAATTAAGTATGTTTTTTAGTTTGTTTGATCTTTAATATTTATGATATTATGAGTTGTTTAAATTAGTAAATAAAATATAGTCTTTTCTAAGCTAATGAACAATGAAAGTGGGATCAAAGAGAATACTCATGCACTAACTAATGTTCAGTCATGGTTGTAACACTAGGGAGATTGGTGCATCTACAAGTTACACGTGAGCTAGCTGACTATGAGATGGTAAAATATTTTGTAATGAGATTATAACACACCCATTAACGGTTAGAATGTGAGATAAGATCTTTTACATTACTTAAAACCTGATATGGAGATATGTAGAGGAACATGATACGGAGAATTCTTTCAAAATGTTTGTATTATTCTCTCTTAAAATCTGATAAGTTGTGAACTAGATTTGTTATCAACTGTCCTACTATTGGAGTCATGATCACCTAACCATGCTTAATTAACCCCACAAGTATAAATAAAGTGGAATTAAACAATCATGTAATCTTCAACATCAGTCTCATGTGCACACTACATGTTATTTTCAATTCTTCTAGAAGAATTTTTACATAATATCTCTTGGTATTAATTATTCTATCGGTGTTTGCATGACAATAATTAATGATGTACAGGTTGGAGTTGATAGTATTGGCAAAATGTAGGATGCAAACATAGTTGATGAGAGTAATTTGAATTGAGCGAAGCAGTAGTTAAATTTAATGGAAACCAAGAGCATCACAAGGAGAATATTAAAATTTTTGTATCCCCTCATAATTTTTTGCATGATATAATTACTCATAATTCTGAATACGAGGTTATTGGCAACACAAAAGAGGATCAACCAATGGAGCTTTAGAAAATTATTGTTCTCAAGAAAATCTAAATAATATGCCTATTGAAGCAGATATGTCTCAAAAATTAATTAAATCTGCAAAAACAAGGAAGAAGCAGAGGAATGTAGATCTACACCATCCAATAAAGAAACAGATGAGATGAAATAAATGTGATAATAATTTATGAAATCTCTAATATGGAACATTCGGTCTCTAAAGTCCCAAAAAGCTTTCCATAGAGTGCAAATACTACATAAATTTCATTAATTTTATTTTGTTATATTTGTGGAACCATTTCAACATGTCAGATGAATCAACAAATATAAAAGAATGTTAAAGATGCCCCTAGGGAAAGAAAATTACAATGGAAACATTTGGTATTTCATTAATTTAGGGTCTGATGTTACCGTGATGATGGATACAGAGCAACAATTCAAATCTTGTTTAACACAACAACAACAATCTAATAAATTTCATGTCACTTTATTCCATGTCAAATGTAATGTTTAAGATAGACAAATACTATGGGTGGATATATTAGATGACAATAACTAGTGATAGCACTTGGTTTATTGGTGGAGACTTTAATGTAGTCTTGGATCAAGACATTGATTATGAAGAAATTAATACATGTATTTAGAGTTACAATTTATCTGATATTCAATTCAAAGGCAGCCCTTTCACCTGGTTGGAAGAAAGATTAGAAAAGTTGGATTCTCTCTTATCAGCATATGCAGCACTGATTTAATTTTATGGAAATTGAAATTCCTGCAATAACAGGATCAGATCATTCACCTATGTTATTTACCATGGATGAGGGTATGAATTCTTAAAGGAAACCATTGAGGTTTATTATGTTCTGGAAAGACCATGATCAATACATAAAGGAAGAGTTTGTGGTGATATTTTTTAACAACTACTAATCAGGTAACATATCGTAATCAAAGAAATCTATTTGAGGAAGATCGTAATGGTGAAAACAAAAAAGTATTGCATAGAGTTCAGGCGAAGTATACAAAGTACTTACATTTTGAGGAGGTTTTTTGGCCTCAGTAAATTGGGTATGACTGGTTAGATGGTGTAGATAGTAATACTATATCTTTTCAAAAAATTGTTAATGGTATAATGAAAGAACTTCAATTAAATCGAATTCAAAATAGACAAGGGGAGTGGTTGGTGAAAGAAAGTGAAATAGTTACTGAACTTGTTTAATTATATGAGGATTAGTTTAACAAATATAAAGATGCTACATTCTTTTCGCTGTTTAGACATATTTCAATGTTGTGACAAACAAAGATAATATTGGTTTCTATAAAAATCCTGATAAGAAGGAAGTAAAGAGAACAGTTTTCAAGATATTGTCAAAATAGTTTCAAGAATTTGTGGCTGGTAATACTCTTTCTAAGTCTATTATACATACTAAGTTTTCTTATTGTCAAAAATTTACCAAGTCAATACCTTTGCAGACTTGAGATCAATTTGTTTGAATAATTTTATCAAGAAAATTCTATCTGGAGTAGTTCTGAAGGAAGAGAAAGAATGTTCCTTAAACTCATCTCTGCAATCAATCTGACTTTATAGAAAATGTTTACTTAACACAAAAGATTATCATAGAAATCAGGAAAGAGGGTAATCCTTCTAACATTGTAATTAAGCTCTATATGACCAAGGCTCAAAATAGAGTATCGTGGTTCTTTATGATGAAAGTGTTGATGAATATGGGTTTTCATGAATTTGAGGTGGATTTAACTTGGATGTTGCTTGCAAACTTTTGTTATTCAGTTGTTATTAATGGAAAGTCACATGGGTTCTTTCACTCTACTAGAGTGGTGAAACTAGTTGATCCGCTATCACATGACGTATTTATTCTATCTGATAGCATTTTAGATAGGTTCTTAAAACCTTTATGAAAGGATGATCTATTTCAGGGCTATGGGATGCTAAAATAGAGTACCAATATAAACCATCTTGCTTATGTAGATAGTACTATAAGTTTTCTATCTACTAATAGATACTCATCGGTAAAGATCATGTCAATTTTAAAGAAGTATGAAATTCAGTCAGGGCAGAAGATTTTTTTTTTTTTTTTTTTTTTTAATACCCTTAGGGGGGTAGGGGCTGAGCGACACCCCCAGGCCTTAACATTAATAAAACAAACAAAATACAAGGAGGGGGGCATAAACCTAACCTCCAAACGTGAGATGGTTTGGAGTCGAATTTCCTATTGAAACTCAACTCCTCCCCTTACAATGAAGATGAAACCAAATACTAAGCACCTATGGAGAGGACTCCTCTCGTTACAAAGTATCTAGGAAACATAAATTAGGGAGACTCTCCCTTTACAAGAGAGCCTATATCTATCCTACTACATAGACCTACTCAAAGTAGCTATAACACTCATACATAGCCACGTTGAATAGAAAAACACAAATCAAGGTGGATCAAAAATCTTCTTAGTCTTCTTTCTTCTAAAGCTGGGCATGTTTTGAAGGTCCATTTGATAGTAGGCATAAGCTTCTCTAGGTAATTGATTGTTGCTAAAGTAAACTTGAGGGGATGGTATGTTGTGGCTGTGTTTTGATAATGAATCTGCAACCCAATTTGCTTCTCTATAAATATGAGTACAGCTGAAGTTCTGAGTTTGCATGATAAGATGTTGGATTCTCTCAATTTGATTGGTAACACTCCAATGGGGGGTTGTTTTTTTGGAGATCCACTGCACTACTAGTTTGGAGTCCAACTCCAATACTATATTTGTGTGTCCTAGTTCTATTGCCCATGACAATCCGAAAAGGGCTGCCTCAGTTTCTGCTGTGTTATTGGTACCCTCTCCGAGAGGTGTTGCAAATGCCAACACCATTTTGCCTTCATTGTTTCGAATGATTCCTCCAGCCCCAATCTGTCCCGGATTTGCAAGAGCACTTCCATCCGTGCTTATTTTGATCCATGATTCCGGAGGTCTATTCCATGTTATCATGTAAACTTTGACTTCATGTTTACACTTTTCCGCTGTTTGGATTAGAGCTGTCCATGTTCTCGGCCAATTGATGTGTGGAAAGGCAATTTTTAGCATCTTGAAAGTGTCTTTATAGACAGCATATTTGACGCAACTTATGTTCGTTGCTTTGCCCCCATACTTACATGCGCACCTGTTCTTCCACAAATTCCAAGTAATAAAAATAGGCGTGGCTTGCAGCAACAGTTGATGGCTTGCGTTTCGTGGCTTAACTGCCCACCACTGGCGCACCCTTGCCTGTACTGATGAGTGGTCTGCTTGCAGCCCTGCAGTTGCTGCAAATGCCTGCCACACCCTTGCTGCAAACAATCCAGAATTGAAGGTGTGGTCGATGCTGTCCCAACCTGTTCTATCAGCACAACAAAAACATGGTGATGGCTCAATGCCAAAATTAGATAACTTATCATTTGTAGGAAGTTTACCTTTTAATGTTCTCCATAAAAGAAAAGAACATTTAAGTGGAATGAAGTTATGCCATAGAAGAGAATTAAGCCTGCTCTTAGCCTTTTTGTTTCTGATTTCCTCCCAAGCTGTGGAGCAACTGAAATTGCCATGGCTGCTAAGCTTCCAGATGGCTTGGTCTTGCTTGTGCTGCTGCTGAGGGATTTCAGTAGCCATGATGCTACTTAGGTGATTGGCTGGAGCATATTTTATCAATTTATTCCAGTTCCATCCCCCATCTTCCCAGAAATCAGCAACTGTGGTGTTATTTAATCTGTTGTGGTTGTTTGTATGATGTGCTAGTGGCCCTATTCCCAACCAGTTATCCCACCAAAAGGAGCAATCCCCGGATTGAATTCTCCAATGAATGTGTTGTTCCATGTGTTGTCTAGAATTGAGCATGTGTTTCCAATTTAAAGACTCTCCCTTATTCCATTTTTTGCTCACCGGGTTAGATCTCTGGCAATATTTCGCTTTCAAAAAATCCCCCCATAGGGTTTGTTTGGTTCTAAAAATCCACCATTTTTTGAATTGGAAAGCTTTGCAGACGTCATGCAAATTTCTCATCCCTATCCCTCCTTCCTCATAGGGATAGCTCAAGTTTTTCCACGATGACCAATGATATTTTTTCCTAGTATTCTTCCATCCCCAAAAGAAATCTGCAATAAACATTTGAACCTGTCGGATGACTGTAATGGGAGGAGTTACAGCTGATAAGAGGTGTATAGGCAAGGCTTGGAGAACATGTTTAGACAATATAGCCTTTCCACCATAGCTAAGTTGTCTAGTTTGCCAACCTGTAATTCTGGAGACAACTTTATTAATAAGATCGGAGAAATAAACATTTCGAGGTCTGCCAACAAATAAAGGGCATCCTAGATAGGTGATTGGGCCATGCTTTTCTTTAAAACCTGTAAGCCTCTTGATTCTTTCCCTAGTATTGTTGAAAGCCCTAGGATGGAGCATAAAATGACTTTTCTCACCATTGATAAGCTGCCCCGAAGTCTTTTCATACTCCTTTAGAGTGTTCATGAGGAGTTTTAAGGTTTTGGATCTTCCCGAAATAAACAGAATAATGTCATTAGCAAAACTAAGGTGATTTACTTGAGGCCCCCTTCTTTCCATTATAAAACCTTGATAATCAGGATGGGTATGAAGCCTATTAAGGGATCTTGATAAAACCTCGGCACCTAAAATAAATAGGGCCGGAGATAGGGGGTCACCTTGTTTGAGGCCTCTAGTAGATCGGAAAAAACCATACCTTTTACCATTGACAATAATGGAGTACCAATTATTGGCCATGATTCTCCAGATCATATCAATAAACACTTCACTAAAACCCAATTTCCTTAGAACCAAGCAAGTGTATGACCAAGAGACCCTATCATACGCTTTTGCCATGTCTAGCTTGATAATTACATTACTACCAATATTGGGTTTTTTAATTTGGTGAATGATCTCCTGAGCCAGCATGATATTTTCAGAGATGTTTCTCCCTTTCACAAAGCCAGTTTGGTTGGTAGAAATCAAGGACGGAAGGATAGGGCTGAGTCTCTTACTAACTAGTTTAGATATAATCTTACTAGTAAAGTTACTCAGACTTATAGGCCTATATTCCGTAAGCTTGTTTGGATTGTTCACTTTAGGGAGCAACACAATACAAGAGTGAGAGAAGTACTTAGGAATCATTTGACCACTGAAAAATGCACGAAGTACATCCATTAAGTCACTCTTGATTATGTTCCAGCACTTCTGAAAGAAATACCCATTCATACCATCAGGACCAGCTGCAGAATTAGGATTCATGGCAAATACTACGTCTTTAAGTTCATCCATATCCGGTAATTCTGTAAGCAGAGTATTTTGATCTTCATTGACTGTTTTAGGAATACAGTCCAGGTTGTGTTCATTAATATATGTATTGTCACCTGTGAAAATAGACTGGAAATGTTCACAAGCCTCCTGAGCAACCTTGTTTTCACCCTGTATCCAAACCCCATTATCCGTAATGATTTTATGAATGAACAACTTCCTTCTCCTTCCTCTTATCATGGAGTGGAAGTATTTGGAATTGGTATCACCATCTTTAAACCATTGAAGCTGCGTTTTCTGTTTCAAAATAGTATCCTCAATTTTAAGGAATTTGATATAATGAGCATTTAGTTCATGGAGGATAGTCCTATTTGACTCAGTCTGGTTCTGGATGTAGTTTTCTTCCGCTTCATGCACTTGTTCCTCATACATCCTAACCTTTTGAAAAATATCCCCAAATTCATCTCTAGACCACACACTCAGAGTTTTAGATAATCGTTTTAATTTCTGGTGAAACTTCCACATAGGTTGACCTTCCACCGTTCTGTCCCAACAGTTTTTAATAGTAAGCATAAAATTGGGATTGTCAACCCAGCAATTCAGGAATTTGAAGTACTTTACGTGTTCTGCTTCCGCGAAAACCATTTCCAAGAGTAAAGGACAGTGATCAGATCCTATAGAAGATAAATGGGTTATAGTGGTTTGGGGCATCTTGTCTAGCCAAGTATCGTTAACCAAGGCCCTGTCCAACCTCTTTCAGATTCTGTGATTAATGCCTCTCTTATTAGACCAGGTAAATTTGTGGCCACTGAACCCTATGTCTATGAGTCCACAGGCCGCAGTTACAGCAATGAAATCCATACTTTTTTTCATATTATAAGGTAGGCCACCTAATTTTTCTTCCATGTTGGAAATAACATTGTTGTCCCCTATGGCACACTAGGGATTGGTACTAATAGAAGCATGATGGAGTAATTTCTCCCATAAAGGTCTCCTAAGATGTTCTTTGCATTTAGCATAAATAAATGTATTAGTAAATTGGTATTGTAATTCATTGTGTTTCATGTCACAAGTAATTTGTTGTTCATCTTCATCGAGAATATTACAATCAATATCACTGTTTCAAAAAACCCAAATCTTACTGTTGCAATTACTAACAGCATTATCCATGTTTAATTGCACTTTGAAGCTTTGGATGTTAACATTATCAGAGAAAGGTTCCAGAATAGCAATAGTAGACAGTTGATGCATTTTTCTAAGCATTTTGAGTCTTTCCAACACTCCCTGAGTGTTGATCCCCCTAACATTCCATACGATTGTACTAATCATTGGGAGGTTCTGGATGAGAATAGTCTGGTGTTAGGTCTGCCAGAGGTGACAGTATTGGTATCCTGTTTGGTGAAATGAAATCTGCCTTTTTGGAAGCCCCTTGGGGAAAGACTCTGATTTTTAGTGACTTGCTGGACCTCATTCTCAATTGTCTGAGGATAAAAGTGCCTTCTTTATGTATTAAAATGCAGCAGCTGGTCGCACATTGCTGGTTCAGGAGTGTACAAGATTTATTACAAGAAAATATCCACTCAAGTATTTGGGGTGTCCTATATCACATAAAAGGAGGAGGAAGGAGCATTACTTTGATCTTATTAGAAGGGTCAAATCTGAACTACAAGCCTTGAATTGAAATATGTTATCCTATGGAGGTAAAGGAGTTCTAATCAATAGTGTTTTGCAATGTGTTCCAATTCACGTCTTGTCTGGTAGGCTTCATGGAATGATATTTTTCTTGCCCAATAAAGAAGGTTGTCTTTGTTTTAGGTTTTTATTTGATTTGTGTAAAGATTCATATGCTAAAATCTATTTGAGGTTCAGAATCAAAACTCTTTATTGGCCAATATCATGTTGAATAAATATGGTAAGAATAAAATCCTTAGTTTAGTACAATTGAGGGGTGGATCTTAGTTTTGGACATATACTCAATAACAAGGATATCTTTGAACTACTTATTTGGTGGGAACCTAGAGGTTTAACATCTGTAATATTGTTTGATAATTCGTCAGGGTTAGGTCCTGTTTATTCACAACCAATAGAAGTGAAACCTTCCACAATTTGAGTGGATCAAGTAAAATCTTCCATGGATCAGATTAGACAGTCTGAATAAAGTGATAAACCATGGTGAACATTCCATTTCTGGACAATTTTAAATTAAAAGTTCTTGGAATAATATAAGAAAGAGAGCGGAGAAAACTGACCCTTATAAGAAGATATGGGTACAAGGCATCCCTTTTAAGATATATTTCATAACTTTGAAGTTGTGTAATTTTTTTTACACTGGCTACTTAAATGAAACAATGGTTTCTGATAGGCTCTAGCTGATGAGACTGTGGATCACTCATTTAAAAAAGGAGAAGTTGCAGATTCTTTATGGAGATATTTTGCTAGTGCAGGTGGTCTGTTAGGACCATGTGTTCAAATGAAACATGTTTTGATTAAATAGTAGGATGTTAAAGGTAACTCTAGGCAAAAGATGACATTTAATGAAATTTCAAATGTCATCTTATGGTTTCTTCGAAAAAGGACAACTACAATTCTACATGGTGCTTCTTACTCTACTAATAGAGTTATTTGGGATATTTCCAACACTACAAAAAACTTAATCAAGTTTAAATTAAAATATCTTAAAATTCAAAATAATTTTCCTTAGAAGGTTCCTCTACTTGGTAGTTTTAGTCCTAGTTTTACATCTAGAGTGGTAAGGCGAAGTTCCCACCGTTGGGATGGTTGAAATTTAAAACTCACAGGGCATTAAGAGGTAATCTTTGCGCTGGCACTATTGAATTTTGTGTTAGAGTTTCTTTTGGTGATCTTTTGGGAGCAGGGGGGGTAGGATATAGTACTATTGGAACTTCACTATACTCCTATGAAGATTCAATGGTTGTTAATAAGTTCATCTAGCAGTTGGTCATGTACACTTTACCTTGTCTGAATTAGATTCTATTAGTCATGTTGCTCTTGGTGACAGCTTTGAGTTTTTTTTAACAAAAAAAACCAGGACGAGTGAATTTGTATTTTCTTTTCTGCTAGATAGTTTATTCACCAGTTTACCTATGAGTTTTGTTGGACATTCCAATTCCCAATTATTCTGATCAGATATGAGTATGGTGTTGGTGCTATATAATTTTAGGCCCAGATTTAATCTCTAACATTAGTAGTTTTTCTCATAGCTCCAAATCTTGATGGTAATATTAATCCTATGTGTGGTTCAATCCATCAGATATGGATTGTATGGAAAAGATTACTAAAAGTAAATAGGTTGATCGAGCCTCATTTTTCTATTCGTAAATAGCACGAATTGATATATACTAGATAAGAAGTACGTGAATAAGTTATTCTGATTTACTTACCTCTAGGAATCAACTAGGGATGTGATGCAACTAATTGTCTCGTCAAGGAGAGGTTGTTGCATAGAGAATCAGGGTTAGACAAAGATTTGTTAGAAGATGGATATGCTTGACCTTACAAAAATAGATCTGCTAACCCAATCTTATCCCCAACGAACACTGGAACGACAACTCAAAGATAATGAAGTGTCTTAGATCAGCCTGCTCTACCAAGCATTAAGCCTCAAATTTTAGTCTAGACTTGATTTCTTTTTAGTTTATGTATTACGTTTAGGGTTTTTTTGCTTTAGTAATTTGCTGGACCAGTCTCTTTTGGGCCCTGCTAATTTTTGTCTCCTTTTATGTTAATAAAAAGTGGGCTCCTGCCACCTAAAACCCAAAAAAAAAAAAGAAGTTGATGCCTCTTAAAATACATCTAAAATTTTGATAAAAGTTAAATTTAACATTATTTTAAAAGAAAACATAATTATTCACAAGAAAAGAAAGACCCTCGATTTTTTTTATAAGAACAATTAGTTCCATTTAACTACCAATGTATTTTCCCGCATACACCATGCCTTTATTTATACCCCACTGAAGTGGGATAGAAGTTTGATAATGTGGGAGAGTTTCAATGGAAACAAAACAGAGAACAAAGACTTTTCATTTACTGAAATAGAGCACAATCATTAAAACAAAGGAAGAGGAAAGTCTACTCAGGATTAATAGAGATATCTCGTCGTAGATCAAAAAAGAATTAGAATAAATGGCGGAAGGAGATGAGTTTTTACTTTGAACTTTGTCCTTATAATACAGAATGAATTGGTGATGTTAGAAAGATATAGTTTTGGCACGATAAGTAGCAATGTCATTCCCATCCAAGAGACTGACTCTATTATGACCCATTAGGCCCTTTTGAGTACTAGAGTTTCTTATTTAATAAATGACTTCAGGTACATTCTAAATGAGTAACTTTGACTATTTATAAGTACAATTATATAATTAATGGGGTAATTTTAAGGATTAATTTAATTAGGTGGTTAAAGAAAATAACTTTTAAATTAGTAGGACAACTTTTAGAACTTTATAGTTAATCATGTATAATAATAATGGTAGTAACTAATTTATATATATGAAAAGAGAAAAATGGAAAAACTCATTGATTGGGAGAGAAGAAGATCGTGAATTCGGTAAATCAATATGCCCCTAGATCTTTAATATATTAGATATATGGGTTGGATAATATTAATATATTAGATAGGAGGGAATGTAATTGCTGATGTGAATTTGAATTGATGCACTACAATGTCTTAGTACTATGCATGTCTTTTACCAATATGTTTACAACTATCAGTTCAATGATGTTTGTCATTAGAGAATTCAATCACTAGGATTGATTTATGCAGTTTTCATTAATTGTAAATAGTTTAGGTTTGATAGAGTGTGTTTCCGTATGTAGGTGTTTTGAATATTATTATTTTGTTATCATATTGAACTTCAGTTTTGATATATTGAGATATATAATTATATATTAAATGTATTGTATTATATGAATTTCATTACAGTTATGTTACTTGGAAGAATTGAGACTTAACCCTAGGCTTGACTATATAGGAACAAATGATGTAGTGGATCATGTGAAATCTTCCATGGATCTGATTAGACAGTAAGATATAAGTGATAAACCATGGTGGACAGATAATTTCTAGAAAATTTTCCGTCAAAAGTGCTTGGAATACTATCAGAGAAAGAGACAGGAGGAAAATGATTCTAATTAGAAGATATGGGTACAATGTATCCCTTTAAGATATCTTCTTTATATCGGAATGTGTGGGGAAAATATACCATTTGGTACTTTAATGACCCAATGGAATCCTAATGTTTCTCATTTATGTGGTAGCTGGGAGGTTCTAGCTGATGAGACTGTGGATAACTCACTACAAAAGAAGAAGTAATAGATTTTTTATGGAGATATTTTGATGCTGCAGCAGGTCTTTTGGGACTATGGGTTCAGGAGAAACATTTTTTGATGAAAAGGTGGAATGCTAAATGTAATTCAAGACAAAGATAACATTTAATGCAATATCTTATTGTTTCTTTGGAAAAGGAGAAATACCATTTTACATGGTCCTTCTTACTATACTAACAGAGCTATTTGGGATGTTTACAACACTACATATATTTTTATCAAGTCGAAATTTATTTGTCTCAATATTCCGAATAATTGGTCTCAGATGGTTGCTCTAATGGATAGTTTCAGGCCTAGTTTTACATCTACAGTGGTAAGGTGGATTTACCTCCTTTGAGATGGTTGAAATGTAACATTGGAGCATCATGAGGTAATCCTGGCACTATCACTATTGAATATTCTGTTAGGGATTCTTGTTGTGATTTGGTGGGAGCAGGGAGGCTTAGGATCCAAGAAACAACAAACATAGTAGTTGTAGCTATGGCTTTGAAGGAAGGACTTAAATATTGTTTGGTTAATGTTTTTCACCGGTTAAAATGGAATCAGAATCTTTAGCAATGATTTATATGTGGAATACAGATCGTATTGTTCCTTGGAAGTGACTTTGGAAGTAAACTCATTGATGACAACAACAGTACTACACACCTTAAGGGAGGGAAATCGTCTTGCTAATTACTTCACTAAATTAACTTCTAATTTTGAAGGTACTTTTGAATGTAATTCTTTTCAAGATATACAAGTTGCAAGTAGAAGAATCATCAATACAGAAAAATATGACATTCCTCATCTTAGGATAGGACAATCTATACCTCTGAAGGTTCACTGGTTGTTAATAACTTATTCTAGTAGTTGGTTATGTACTCATCACCTTAACTGAATTAGATTCTATTGGTTATATATCATTCACCTAGTGATATCTTTGAGGTGTCTTTTATGATTAAAAAACCACGATGACTGAATTTGTATTTCTTTTCATATAGATAGTTTATTGACCTGTTCACTTACGAGTCTAGTTGGACATTCTGATTACCAATTGTGCTGATCTCATATGAGTATGGTGTAGATGCTATACATTTTTAGGCTCAAATTCAATCTCTTTCATTAGTATCTCTTCTCATAGATCCCAATCTAGATGGTGGAATTCATCCTATGTATGGATCAATCCATCACATTGGGATTGAAGGGCAGGGATTACTAATATTATCTAGGATCATTGAGTCCAATTTTTCTGTTTGTAGAAAAGGGGGAATTGATAATTACTATATAAGAAATTCATAAAGAAGTTTGTCTAATTTACTTACCTTTATGAATCAACTAGGGACATGCATCAGCTCATTGGCTCATCAAGGAGAGGCAGTTGCATAGAGATCAAGATTAGACAAAGCTATAGTTGAAGAGGTTTGGGCTTAATCTTAACAGAATGGATCCTCTTACCTAAGCTTATCTTCAATGAACTCTTGAACGACGATACAAAGAAGATGATAAGCCTTAGATCAACCTGATCTGACAAGCATGAAGCCTCATATTTTTATCTAAACTTGATTTCCTCTTTATACTTTATTATGTTTAAGTTGTTTTTACTTTAATAATTTGCAGGACAAGATCTCGGTTGGGCCTGTTCATTTTGTTTGCTTATTTTGTTTTCATAAAAAATGGGCCCTTGCCCACCTTAAACCCAAAAAAAAATGTTAACACCTCTTAAAATACATCTCTAATATTTGTAATGGTTAAATTTAAAAATAATTTTTTAAAAAAATATATTCACAAAAAAAAGACCCTTGATTTTTTTTAAAAAACAATTAGTTCTATTTAACTAGTCCTGTATTTTCTCACCTACACCATGCCTTTGTTTATGTCCCACTAGAATTAGATATAAGTTTAATAAAGTAAGAGAGTTTCAATGGAAAATCAACACGGAAAAAAGACTTCCAGTTTAGTGAAATAGAACTCAATCATTGAAAGGAAGGAAGATGAAATTCTGCTTCGGTTTAATAGAGAGATCTCGTACTAGTTCAAAAAAGAATTAAAATGAATTGAGAAAGGACATTAGTTCATTCTTTTAACTTTTTTTTTGGTAAAAAGAGAATGTGGTGGTGATGTTAGATAGCTATCTATTTTTAAAGAAAACTAGCTCAGTCAATTCCCTCCAATAGACTGACATTGTTTCGACCCATTAGGTCATTTTGAGTACATGGTGTACATTCAATTGTGTATGTTTCTGCGAATTTATCGTCTCTGGTTATATTAAACATATACACATATACTATATATATTCATTGTTATGAAAATAATTACTGTATCGTTTTGAAAGAACTTATATTTTAATATTCTATAACTTAAAAGTACTACATATAAGCATAGATATTATATATTTTTAAATAGATATGAAATTACTCACTTACAAATTGAATAAATTAACTATACAAGTTCAAAAGTGATAATTTCTTTTAGGTTCAAGTGTACTTTCTTAATCGAATATGCTAACAAAATTTTGAATTTTTTCCTAAGACATAAATTACAATTCTTTAATCTATGCAACATAAATATTTCTTTTTATTACGAAATTCTTTTGTATATATATTCTTATTTTCTTCATTACTTTCCTTTTAATGTTTATTAAAGAATAAATGAATTATTATTTCTTGAATAATTCCTTCATTCTACGTTCTTGAGTTCTATGATAATGACAAATAATCAAATTCATGTTCGAATATTGAAACATTTTTAAGAACCTATTTTTTAGTAGTTTTGATGTACTGAATATTAGTAAATAAGTTACCTGCAAGTTCAATGCAATTATCACGGGAAAAATACCTAGTTATATAATTTATAGTACTCCCCATAAACTCCGAAGGTTTAACAAAACACTAATTAATTATTCTGGAAGAAAAATCCCTACAACTTGAAAGTCATTATATCAAAACTATATTAACGACGAGTCTAAGTACAAGAGATACAACCCCAAAACTAAACTTGCACCTTAAACAAATAGTCTGAGTCCGAAAAGAGTTGACTTTAACAGGAGAGATGCACAATATCCTGAGAGAACTTGTTAACCCTTGAATCTGGTCTCGCTCAATAATCACCATGTTGACGTCTATCAATAGCTGTCTGAAGATGATTTGTACTCAACAAAAATAAGATCAACTGCATAGTATCGTGTACTGGTAGGATCACACGAGTTTTCCATTTAGTGTAACATATGTAAGTAAATACAACATTCCAAACATGCACAAAAAAATATATATAATAGTGATTATCACATGCTCAAACACTATTAATTTATATTCATTGGTCCTCTCATAAAAGTCAAATAAAAAATATTAGCATACCAAAATGTATTACCTGATCAATATTTACTGGAACATGGTTCTTGCAACTTAGGATTTTCTATATTTAATTCGAACTACAAAAGTCGTGGTAGTCAATAAAATACATGAATATATTTCCTTTTGTTTTTTTAGTAGATCTTCCAAGAAATAAAAACATCTTTTATAGACTTGAACATATTTTGGTTAAAGTTATATTTAATATTTTTTTGAAAAAAAACATGTCATTGTATGTCTTCTTATTGGTTTCACAGACTTTTTTTTGTCTGTACTTCAAGTGTTAACGAAGGCCGAATAAAAAAAGAATCACTAGTAATCAATTGAATTTTTTTTTAATTATACTAATGTGTTAAATGTTGATATATCTAATTGAGAAATATACAAATTAATGTACTTTTATGTTGTGTTGAAATCACGAAGCCATGAAAGTTTTATTTTTAAATTCTCATTCAACTGTTCCTTATTAAAAATAATAGTTGTCTTTTTTTTTTTTTGTCTTTCCTTCATCTTAGTATGAAAGAAACAAAAATGATAGTTGATTATTTGAAAAAAAATTATTTTTCATTAAATTGATGTGTTGCATGTAAACTATTTACATAGCAAATCAAATATATTATTGTCATAGTTATTTAAAGTTTATGAAGCACTACAATAATTTTAATTCATGAATATTTAGAAGAAAAGAAAATAAACAACAATGCAGTTTCGTACAAGTACATCAAACACGTTATGTAAAAATGAGGCCACTCATGATTTTGGTCCTGTAAGAACTATAACTTATGCAACAGATTGCTCTAGAATATTCTATATAAGACCAAAATCTCATCTTATCGGTATGGTACAGAATATTTTGGATATTTATTATTCCTTTGATGGGAGAGTAGTTGTTGTTTTCGCTAATGGAACAAACATATTCTATATATCCATTGTTTCAAGGAATACTTTTTCCTTTAAGATTTAACTAGGAATGTTTACCGAGTTTTTATTATTATTAACGTGTATTTTATAGAACTTCACCCCATGATTGGCGGAAGTGAATCATGCGTATGATCGTATGACATTATCACCGAGTCATACCAATTTTATGAAGTTGAATTTTCTTTCCCCTTCTCTTTCTTTTCTTTTCAATTATAAATTTATTGCAATCTTCACATATCTACTTTAAGTTTAAGTTTTATGGATATTAATGGACAAAAAATAGTATGTGTATTTCTTCTCACAAATTATGATCTTGAATTTTGGATTTGTTCTCCCTTCACGACCAAATTGAAAATGTCAATACAAGATTGAGTAGGGAAGTCATTTTTTAAGGTATGAATCACATCATGTATCAGTCAACAGAAAGATCTATAAGTATGTTCTTTGTGATACAAAAGTTATTTATGCTAAAATGACATATCAACTGATCAGACAAACCTTTTTTCATCACTATCAAAACTCACTGACACCCAATTTCTTGGGTGTGTTTGGTTTTCATGGAAAATTCTTTCTTTAAAAGGAAGTGAATTGCGGTCTCAGTTTTCAAGAATGACGGAGCAAATTTGTATTGGTTCCACTTTTAAATTTCAAAGAACAAGATGTTAGATATCTTTTTTTAAAAAAGGAAAAGAATTAAGCTACCAATCTTGGTATACTTTTCAATCTAGAATTATAGGGTAAACTTCGTATGTGATCCTGAATGAATGGTCAAATGAGGTACATGATGCTTGTAATCAAATTAGAAGGAGAGCGTAACTAGTTTATAGGATACCACACTACCTACAAAAGAATTACTGGTTGAAATATGCGCCACATATACACCATTTCTCGATAAGATGCATGTCATTAATGTTTTTTTTTTTATAATTTAAAATAACAAACACATCGGTAGGTATACTTTGACAACCACGTTTTTACTCGCATGAGGTTTGAAATAACAATAATGGGAGTCTGCATAAGTAATATAAAAATTATCGGCACATAGTACACATACATTAGTCATCCAACTCTTAAAAAAGATATTTAGTTGTCAAGGAAAAACCAAATTAAGAACATTGGAGAATTACATTGTCATTTGGTGCCAATCAACTTCCCCGTAGATATCTACAGCTACACGATAAGGAGAATTTTTTCTAGTATTTTGTAATATTTGCTCTTAAAATCTGATACGCTTTGAACTACATTTAACATAAAATATCCTACTAGTATAGTCCTGATCACCTAAGAAAGCTTACTCAGTACATGTTGCCTCGTACTGAGCCCTACTTGTTTTCTTCTTTGTTTTCCTTTTATGAAATGCAGCGAGTGTACCTATGACTTCTGATTTCCCTCAGCTCCAGCCCGCCTCCCGCATATCAAGTTACAGGGTGAGCTATCAATTCAAGCTCATGTTAGATTCTCTCGGTCACGACATGATGTCCTATACTTTCGGACACATACCATTTTATTCTTTATTTTAGTGTATTCGATATTATTAGACTTAGTATTGTAGATTAGATGTCCTTGATGTGATGACTATCAGATTTTGGGATGATAAGTATTAAACTTTAGAAACTTATTTAAATTGGTTGCCTAGTATCTTTTGGAGCTTCCGCATTATTTATATTATTTATAGTTGAACTATTGGTATATGTTGGGGTTTAGATGTCTTGGTTCGCCCACCTAAGGAGGTAGGTGTGAGTGCCATGTCACGACCCGTTTTAGGTCGTGACAAACTTGGTATCAGAGCGTTAGGTTCGTTGATCTCATCACACAAGGACAAGTCTAGTAGAGTGTAGTTGATCTCATTTATTTCTTTCTTTCGTGCTACTACTTGAATCTAATTGGTATCTAGGTGATACAAATTGGTATCTGAACTTCTTCACTCTATTTCAAATATGGGTACTACTAGAGTATTTGAAGTTGAAATATCAACAATAGAAAGAAAAAAAAAATATATGTCCTTAGAAATAGATATATTTTCTCGATCGCAAAATGTGGTGGTAGTCTCATGTCGAGTGTCGGTTAATAAAGACACTACTATGACTTCATAGAGTGAGGGTATATTCGAGAAAGTCATCGATGCTTACTTGGTTAGAGTTAGGAAGTGTGTTATTTTGTTATTGAATTGATCTAAGAAGTAAAACAAATTGTTTGGTCTAGAGAGAGAACATATTCGATAATGTTTTGCAATTTTTCAATGGGTAGAAATATGTGGGCTATTTGGGTACGATATTATGGACAGGTAAGATGTGTTCTAGTAAGGTATCTAATGGACTTTCACGGTATGGCAGTACTAGGGTTATGTTGAAACAAGTACGTCAATTGTCAAGTCTGAATACTAATTACTAAAGGAGTTACAAGTTGTACGACATGGTCAGATAATAAGATTTAGTGTTGCATTCACATTTGAGAAACCAACTAGTTTATTACTACACGAACTTAGATTGAACATTATTTTGAAGGAAAATTTTAGTGGTTGAGCATTATTTTAAAGAAAATCTTTAGTGGTGGATCTTTGGTACAAATATTAACACAATTTAAACTGTGCAATGTATCTTGATGGTTTTGAGTGAGGACTGGTGGTTTTATCCTAAGCTTCAAAAGGTAGATTGATACTAGCATGACAGACTTATAGGGAAAGAAAATCCTAGTGGGTATACTTTGGGTGAAGTAAAATGAAGATTTTAGTAAGAAAGTGAATATAAAATTTGTTATTTCTTCATTTTGATTAGTATATTTGAGTTTAAGGTGTCATGTCGAGGAAAAAAAATTTGACTTTGTGGTGATGAAAAGGGCTTACAAATACATGATGGTGATAGGAGTAAGTGATGGATTGTGACGGAGATGCAAATTATAGAATACAAATTATTGGGCAAATAAATTTTGTATGGTGATAAAAACTTGCGAGTATCTAAGGTTGATATTTCTACTATTTAGTGATTAATGTGGTTGTATGATAAATTTTAGGAAATTTAGGGCACACTCGAATATAATTTAAAGGAGCTGGAATCATAACTAAAATAAGATAAAACTTGTGGGATGTGTAGCCTTAAGAAAAATGAGTGAGAGCAGAATTATTTTCTCTGATTGTAAGAACTAAAAATGTATCTTCGAAGGGATCAAGAATTGGGTTCAAAATTGCGTGATTTCATCTATTTTATTTTGGTTAAGCTAATAGAATAACATGTTAATCAGCTTGGTTAAAAGCTATTGAATAGAACTTAAGAGAGGAGTGTACAGACGTTCAACTTGAGTGAGATGATAGATTCTATTGTACTGTTGAATTTAGAAATGAGTAGGGTTGGATTTTTAGTGAAGCATATGGTATGGTTGGTGGAGAGGCAATTAATGATAAGCTAAGATAATGTGATTCGTAAAAATCTTCAAAGTATAAGCAAATGTAGATAATTAAGGGCATTGTGTTACACAATTGGACTTATAATTCAAATTATTTTTTTTGTTGTTATAAGTCTGAATTTCTGGTGGTATATTTTGTCAAGGTGTGAATTAGTAAGATGAGAAATGATTGATTGCATCGTTATTGAGCACGTGAAAGAATTTATGCATGCTATGGACCATAAAGTTGTTACTTTTGATTGTTAAAGGATCTAAGGAAGGGTTTACCCTCAGAGTTTTGATTTAGAGTGTGAAGTAAAATGTCATGGATTATTAGTAAAACATGAGGTCGGTAAGCAAGCTAGATAAACAAGAGTTTGATATATTGAAGGAGCGAGATATTTAGAATTTGCACCATGAAATGAATTTGAGAAGAGTGAAAGAATAAGACATCTCGTATAAATCCATGGGGTGTAGTTGATAGTTGTTTTAATTTTTGCCTATGAGTTTAGATATAATTGTGAGATGTGAACTAGTTCGGTACAGACTTACTAGGATTTTATCATCGACTTAAAAAATAAATGAGTTTTGGTTTAGGTGACAAATAATGAGGTATGAAAATTTTATTATTTTACAATGAGGTTAGATTGCTCAAATTAGGATAGAAGACTTAAGAATGATTTAAAAGGTGAGATATAATTCTACATGGTTATTAGGAATAAAGTTGGGTTAATACTACTCTATTGATGGGACTTCATAGAATGTTAAGGTGTGTTACATGGACATTTGATGGTTAATAGAGGTTATGAGCTTATAGTATACAGAATAGTTTGAGTGATAAAGAATTTTCCTAAGTGTTGGCATGATATATATAATGGTTTAAAATGGTACCTTAAGCATGGTATGTGAAAGTGGTGTAGAGTTGACTTTGGGTGTGATTTAATAGTTTTGTCTCAATGAAAAGGTACTATCACATTTGAAATTAGTGCTATAGGCCTTATTTGGGACTCGTATCTGTCAGGAAATGCTTAAATAGAAAGAGATAGCCATATTTTGAACATGTATTTGATAAGTACACTTTGATACTAATGATGGTTTGAGAGTAAGGTAGATGATCGATGTAGTTATACATTTTGTTATTATTAAGAGTGTTGACTTTAATGAATGTGGAGTTTGATAAACCAAGTATGTGTGCAATTATATTAGAGACATTCTATGAGGGGAGGTGTAGATCTCTAGTTTTTGATACTATTGAGATGAGACAATGGGTATTAATATTTTGGAATAATCATTGAGATAACTATCCTTTCTTGCCTTGCCTTCCTTTGATCGTTCTAGGACGAACGATGGGTAAATTAGTATCTATTGTAACAACCCGTGTAGTCGGTTTGGGCACTAGAAATTTTTATGTTAGAAAATACTTTCTGATAGATTTAAGTGGGTGTTTTGGACTATTCATAATTATAATCATAAAATTAATAGGGTAGTTTTAATAATTAATTTAGTTGATGGTTAAAGAAGATAATACTAAAATTAATTGGATATAATATTTTATTAATCCATAATTTATACCCATATATAAATTAATTAAATAGAAGAATGAAGGGTTTTATTGTTTAGTTATTAGAGGACAGATAGCATGCGCCTATTCTCTCGGTTCTTGGCACTACCGACAAGTTTGACGGACGACTTCAGGTATAGAGATTTTTATCATATTTTAATACTTGTATGCATATGTAAATATTTATTTGACAAGGCAAATTGTAAATATTAGTGTGTGTAATTTGAGTGGATTTAATACCCACTAAAGTGCCTTGAAATTTGGAAAAGAATTTAGGTTGATGATTTAATAGAAGAATCGAAATTATTAAGTAATTATATGAGAGAATATATAGACATAATTGTTGGTGTTGCTTAGTAATAATATAATAATGTTATTAATTTTTAGTTGATGGATAATATTATTATATTTAGTGTGTTTGGTTGAAACTAGGTTGAATAAAAAAGTTTTCTTGGCAACGTAGATGTTGGTTTGATAATTAAGAAAACTTATTATTAGTCGATTAAATGTGATGTTGTATGGCTATCGTTAAGGCCATTGGTGGAGTTGGAGTGTCATGCATGTAGAGATTATATAATTATTATTATTACATTGAATTAGTTTATAAATGGAAAGAAGAGAATAGAGTGGTGAGTTAAATTGCAAATGGTAAATGTTGTTAACGTTCTTGGACTTTGAAAAGATATGAATTGGTGGATAATTGTCACGACCCAAATCGAGGCCGCGACTGGCACCCACATTTACCCTCCTATGTGAGCGAACCAACCAATCTAAACCTTAACATTTCAATGTATAACAACAGAAAATAATGCGGAAGACTTAACTCATTAATAAAAACCAATTCAATAACTACTAAAATTCAACAACTATTATTCCCAAAATCTGGAAGTCATCATCACAAGAACATCTATGGTCAAATTACTAAACTAAGAGTATTCTAAGAAGCTAAAACAAGTAAAAAGCTAGTCCATGCCGGAAGTTCAAGGCATCAAGACTTGAAGAAGAAGATCCAGTCCAAGCTAGAAGCATTAGCTCACCCTGAAGATCCGGTGTGACGAAGACTGGCTAGATTCACTGTTGAATTGAAGACGACGGCACGTTTGCTGCACTCCACAAATAACAAGAAGAAAACATAAAAATAGGGGTCAGTACAAACCACGGGTATTGAGTAGATATCATCAGCCAACTCAAAATAGAAAA
>JAPDHL010001908.1:233079-252079 GCA_032847665.1 Solanum chilense | reverse complement strand
GCGGAGTGTCACGTACCGACACAAGAGGAAGAAAGATAATGAATCTTGAAAGATAATGAATATACTCAATCTAACGAATTTAATTCCCAAATGAGTATGGTATTGAGGCTTGAGTCCTCATGTGTAAACTTGACAGTAATTGTTAATGATAAAGTAATTGCTGTTGCTACATGTTGAGTATTGTAGTTGATTTACATTATTATTGATATATATTGTTCCCTATTTTGAGTTAACCGATGATATCTACTCAGTAGTTGTGGTTGTACTGACCCCCTACTTTTATGTTTCCTTCTTGTTATTTGTGTAATGCAGCAAACGTTCCGTCAACTTCAACTCAGCAGTAAATCAAGGCAGTCTTCGTCACACCGGATCTTCAGGGTGAGCTAAATGCTTCTAGCTTGGACTGGGTCTTCTTCTTCAAGTCTTGATGCCTTGAACTTCCGGCATGGACTAGCTTTTTAGTTATTTTTGTTCTTAGACATTCCTAGTTTAGTGAATTGAGATAGATGTTCTTATGATGATGACTTCCAGATTTTGGGGATATTAATAATAGTTTTGAATTGTTTTATTAATGAGTTTAAGTCTTCCGCATTTCTTTTGTTGATATTTTATTAAAATGTTAAAGGTTAGATTGGTTGGTTCGCTCACATAGGAGGGTAAATGTGGGTGCCAGTCGCGGCCCCGATTTGGGTCGTGACAAGTTATGTTACTTGGAAGAATTGAGACTTAACCCTAGGCTTGAATATATAGGAACAAATTATGTAGTGGATCATGTGAAATCTTCCATGGATCTGATTAGACAGTAAGATTTAAGTGATAAACCATGATGGACAGATAATTTCTAGAAAATTTTCGGTCAAAAGTGCTTGGAATACTATCAGAGAAAGAGAGAGGAGTAAAATGATTCTAATTAGAAGATATGGGTACAATGTATCCCTTTAAGATATCTTCTTTATATTTGAATGTGTGGGGAAAATATACCATTTGGTACTTTAATGACACAATGAAATCCTAATGTTTCTCATTTATGTGGTTGCTGGGAGGTTCTAGCTGATGAGACTGTGGATCACTCACTACAAAAAGAAGAAGTAATAGATTCTTTATGGAGATATTTTGCTGCTGCAGCTGCTCTTTTGGGACCATGGGTTCACGAGAAACATTTTTTTATGAAAAGGTGGAATGCTAAATGTAATTCAAGACAAAGATAACATTTAATGCAATATCTTATTGTTTCTTTGGAAAAGGAGAAATACCATTTTACATGGTCCTTCTTACTATACTAACAGAGTAATTTGGGATGTTTACAACACTACATATATTTTTATCAACTCGAAATTTATTTATCTCAATATTCCGAATAATTGATCTCAGATGGTTGCTCTAATGGATAGTTTCAGGCCTAGTTTTACATCTAGGGTGGTAAGGTGGATTTACCTCCTTTGGGATGGTTGAAATGTAACATTAGGGCATCATGAGGTAATCCTGGCACTATCACTATTGAATTTTCTGTTAGGGATTCTTGTTGTGATTTGGTGGGAGCGGGGAGGCTTAGGATCCAAGAAACAACAAACATAGTAGTTGTAGCTATGGATTTGAAGGAAGGACTTAAATATTGTTTGGTAAATGTTTTTCACCATTTAAAATGGAATCAGATTCTTTATCAATTATTTATATGTGGAATAAAGATCGGATTGTTCCTTGGAAGTGACTTTGGAAGTAAATTCATTGATGAAAACAACGGTACTATACACCTTAAGGGAGGGAAATACTCTTGCTAATTACTTCACTAATTTACCTTCTAATTTTTAAGGTACTTTTGAATGTAAACCTTTTCAAGATATACAAGTTTCAAGTAGAAGAATCATCAATACAGAAAAATATGACATTCCTCATCTTAGGATAGGACAATCGATACATCTGAAGGTTCACTGGTTGTTAATAACTTATTCTAGTAGTTGGTTATGTACTCATCACCTTATCTGAATTAGATTCTATTGGGTATATATCATTCACCTAGTGAGATCTTTGAGGTGTCTTTTATGATTAAAAAACCATGATGAGTGAATTTGTATTTTCTTTTCTGATAGATAGTTTATTGACCAGTTCACTTACGAGTTTAGTTGGACATTCTGACTACCAATTGTGCTGATCTCATATGATTATGGTGTAGATGCTATACAGTTTTAGGCTTAAATTCAATCTCTTTTATTAGTATTTCTTCTCATAGATCCAAATCTAGATGGTGGAATTCATCCTATGTATGGATCAATCCATCAGATTGGGATTGAAGGGCAGGGATTACTAATATTATCTAGGATGATCGAGTCCCATTTTTCTGTTTGTAGAAAAGGGGGAATTGATAATTACTAGATAAGAAATTCAAAAAGAAGTTTGTCTAATTTACTTACCTTTATGAATCAACTAGGGATATGCATAAGCTCATTGGCTCATCAAGGAGAGACAGTTGCATAGAGATCAAGATTAGACAAAGATATAGTTGAAGAGGTTTATGCTTAATCTTAACAGAATGGATCCTCTTACCTAAGCTTATCTTTAATGAACTCTTGAACGACGATACAATGACGATGATAAGGCTTAGATCAACCTGATCTGACAAGCATCAAGCCTCATATTTTTATCTAAACTTGATTTCCTCTTTATTCTTTATTATGTTTAAGTTGTTTTTACTTTAATATTTAGCAAGACAAGATCTCGGTTGGGCCTGTTCATTTTGTTTGCTTCTTTTGTGTTCAAAAAAAATAAGCTCTTGCATACCTTAAACCCAAAAAAAAATGTTAACGCCTCTTAAAATACATCTCTAATTTTTGTAATGGTTAAATTTAAAAACAATTTTTTAAAAAATATATATTCACAAAAAAAAGACCCTTGATTTTTTTAAAAAAACAATTAGTTCTATTTAACTAGTTGTGTATTTTCCCACCTATACCATGCCTTTATTTAAGCCCCACTAGAATTAGATAGAAGTTTAATAAAGTAATAGAGTTTCAATGGAAAAGCAACACGGAAAAAAGACTTCCAGTTTAGCGAAATAGAACACAATCATTGAAAGGAAGGAAGAGGAAAGTCTGCTTCGGTTTAATAGAGAGATCTTGTACTAGTTCAAAAAAGAATTAAAATGAATGGAGAAAGGAGATTAGTTCATTCTTTGAACTTTTTTTTTTAAAAAAAAAGAGAATGTGGTGGTGATGTTAGATAGCTATATTTTTTTGAATAGCAACTAGCTCAGTCAGTTCCCTCCAATTTAATTTATATTCATTGTCCTCCCATAAAAGTCAAATAAAAATTATTAGCATACCAAAATGTGGTACATTATTCAATATTTACCGGAACATGGTTCTTGCAACTTAGGATTTTCCATATTTAATTCGAACTACAAAAGTCGTGGTAGTCAATAAAATACATGAATATATTTCCTTTTGTTTTTTCCGTAGATCTTCCGTGAAATCACGACATCTTTTATAGACTTGAACATATTTTGGTTAAAGTTATATTTAATATTTTTTTTGAAAAAAACATGTCATTGTATGTCTTCTTATTGGTTTCACATACTGTTTTTTGTCTGTACTTCAAGTGTTAACGAAAGCCGAATAAGGAAAAAATCACTAGTAATCAATTGAATTTTTTTTCATTATACGAATGGGTTAAATGTGGATATACCTAATTGAGCAATATACAAATTAATGTCCTTTTATGTTGTGTTGAAATCACCAAGCCATGAAAGTTTTATTTTTAAATTCTCATTGAACTGTTCCTTATTAAAAATAATAGTTGTCTGCTTTTTTTTTTTTTGTCTTTCCTTCATCTTAGTATGAAAAAAACAAAATATGATAGTTGATTATTTGAAAAAAAAATATTTTTCATTAAATTGATGTGTTGCATGTAAACTATTTACATAGCAAATCAAATATATAATTGTCATAGTTATTTAAATTTTATTAAGCACTACAATAATTTTAAATCATGAACATTTAGAAGAAAAGAAAATTAACAACAATGCAGTGTCGTACTAGTACATCAAACACCTTATCTAAAAATGAGGCCACTTATAATTTTGGCCCTGTAAGAACTATAACTTATGCAGCAGATTGCTCTAGAATATTCTACATAGGACAAAAATCTCATCTTATCGGTATGGTACAGAATATTTTGGATATTTATTATTCCTTTGATGGGAGCTTAGTTGTTGTTTTCGCTAATGGAACAAATATATTCTATGTATCCATTGTTTCAAGCAATACTTTTTCCTTTTAGACTTAACTAGGAATGTTTACCGAGTTTTTATTATTATTTACGTGTATTTTATAGAACTTCACTCCATGAATGGCGGAAGTGAATCATGCGTATGATCGTATGACATTATCACCGAGTCTTACCAATTTTATGAAGTTAAATTTTCATTCCCCTTCTCTTTCTTTTCTTTTCAATTATAAATTTATTGCAATCTTCACATATCTAGTTTAAGTTTAAGTTTTATGGATATTAATGGAAAAAAAATAGTACGTGTATTTCTTCTCACAAATTATGATCTTGAATTTAGGATTTGTTCTCCCTTCACGACCAAACTGAAAATGTCAATACAAGATTGAGTAGGGAAGTCATTTTTGAAGGTATGAATCACATCATGTATCAGTCAACAGAAAGATCTATAAGTATGTTCTTGGTGATACAAATGTTATTTAAGCTAAAATGACATATCAACTGATCAGACCAACTTATTTTCATCACTATCAAAACTCACTGACACCCAATTCCTTGGGTGTGTTTGGTTTTGATGGAAAATTCTTTCTTCAAAAGGAAGTGAATTGCGGTCTCAGTTTTTAAGAATGACGGAGCAAATTTGTATTGGTTACACTTTTAAATTTCAAAGAACAAGCTGTTAGATACCTTTTTTTTAAAAAAGGAAAAGAATTAAGCTATCAATCTGGGTATACTTTTTAATCTAGAATTATAGGGTAATCTATAATAACAAACACATCGGTAGGTATACTTTGACAACCATGTTTTTACTCGCATGAGGTTTGAAATAACAATAATGGGAGTCTGCATAAGTAATATATAAATTATCGGCACATAGTACACATATATCAGTCATCCAGCTCTTAAAAAAGATTTTTAGTTGGCAAGGAAAAACCAAATTGAGAACATTGGAGAATTACATTGTCATTTGGTGCCAATCAAATTCCCCGTAGATATCTACAGCTACACGATAAGGAGAATTTTTTCTAGTATTTTTTAATATTTGCTCTTAAAATCTGATACGCTTTGAACTAGATTTAACATAAAATATCCTACTACTATAGTCCCGATCACCTAACAAAGCTTAATATACGCAACCAATATAAAATCAGTTTGAACTTGAAAATCATGTCATATTAAACATTATTCTCAGGTGGATACTACATGTTATTTTACATTCTTCTGCTACAAGTTTTCCTAATCACTCTTTTAAGTTATTGACTCCTAAAATATATCTCAAGTTTTGATAATGGTAAAGTTTTAAATGAATTTGTGTTTAATTCCATATCCTCTGGTACACATGGAATGTACTTCTCAAATTCGACTTATTCCTTTCCTCGCTCCTATATTGTGCACATTCAATTACGAAATTATCAAGGTAGGTATTAACTACATAAATGCAAAACCACTCCACTAAAATAAGTAATTCAAGTATAAAAATTCGTATAAATGGATGATTTAATAATAAAAACTATGATTGACAAAAGCAGAACATTCGATCACTGGTAAGGCATCCTCCAATTTCAAGAACAAGAACTAAAAAATTAATGTTAATTATAAGATTAAGATCTATCCTATGCTAGCTCAAAGACAAAAAATAAATGAAATAAGAGATGCTCGACAAAAATAGCACCTAATTATTTCTTCTTTATCATTCCCCACCTGCCACATAATGGCCAACTTCTACTCCTTCGTGTATTTACCATGAGATATTTAGAGTCAGGGTGTATAATTTTATACATTAATATTTATTTTTTTCATTAAATGTTTGTAATTCTTTACAAAGAACATTAGTGCCTCAATGACATTTGATTTACCCTAAGCATAATTATGTTGGCGAACCTCTACTTTAACTTTCACAAATTTATCAATAATCTCTACTATATTTGTTGAAACCCTTGTGTTGTCCACAAGTATAGAAGGAATAATTGATAAATTTTTCAAAAGGAAACTAGAGAATCGTCAACATTATTATGTCGAGGGAAAGTTTAATGTCTTTGAGGCATTGGAAAATCTCCATAACGATTTTGATGTATTGAACGAGAAAGAAAACAAACGAATACTAGTTTATAAGTTTATGCACCCGGGATAAAAAATACTTCCAGATAAACACATGGATTACAAAATTATCCAATTGTCGAAAGTTTAAAGGTGATAAATCTTTTCATTGTTATTAAGTCAGCTCTAGTTTATCTCAAGTCATCCATTTAAATGGTTTCAATCACAAAATTATTGAAGTTTTTTGTAGTTCTTATGAAATTAATGAAGTTTTTTTTTCATGTTTAATATTTATTATATCATTAATTTTTTAAATTAGTAAATCAATTGAAGTCTTTTCTAAACTAGTGAACAATGAAAATAATGGATCAAAGAGAAAACATAGCAATGTACGTAGACATTAAGTATTTAAATGTAAAAACATTCAACTAAAATAACTAATTCACGTATAAAATTCGTCTAAAGGGATGAGTCGATAATTAAAATATAGATTTACCAGATTAGAATATTCGATCATTGGTAAGGTTTCCTCCAATTTCAAGAATACCAACTACCAAATCAATGTAAAATAAAGCTAAAGAACTCTCCTTTTCTGGCTCAAATACAATAATTAAATCAAATTTTAAATGCTCGACCAAAGTAGAACCTCCTTATTTCTTTTTTATTATTCTCCACCTGCAACTTAATGTCCAGCTTCTACTCCTCCATGTAATTCTCATGAGGTGTTTATGTGTCAGGGTGTGTAATCTTATACCTTTTTATTTGTTTTTCTCATTAAATATTTATAATTTTTTACAAAGATCTTATTGACTCAAAGCCATTTATTTTCCCTAAGCATAACCATTTGACTATCCTCTACTTTCACTTCAAAAAAATTATCAATTATCTCTACGATACTTGTGGAAAACATTGTATTGTCAACAAGTATAGAAGATATTATTGTTAAATTTTTCAAAACAAATATAGAGTATCCTCAACGTGTTTATGTTGAGGAACTATCAAATGTCTTTGAGGAATTGGAAGATCTCTATTAAGATTTTGAAGCATGCAACGAGAAATAAAACAAAATAATGCTAATTTATAAGGTTATGCACCAGGGATAAGAAATACCCCAAATAAACACATGGAGGAACAAAAGGTAGGAATAAAGTCGTGGGTTGGGAAGTTCTAGAAGAAACAAAAAGTTCTACTTTGGTCGAGCATTTAAAGTTAAATTAAATTGATTTACCTGTGATTAAAATGGAGAAGATTTGTTCAACTCATAATTTTCATGGAGTTGGTAATTGGAGTTCTTGAAATTGGAGTTATGCTTGGAAATTACTTAACCAGTGGTTGAAACTTTTAATGTGATCAATTCTTTTCCTTGTTATTAAGTTACTTGTCATTAATGTTATGTCGTCCATTTATGCAATTTTTTAGATCACAAAATAGAAGGTTTTGGAGTTCTTATAAAATTAAGTATGTTTTTAGTTTGTTTGATCTTTAATATTTATAATATTATGAGTTGTTTAAATTAGTAAATAAACTTTAGCCTTTTCTAAACTTATGAACAATGAAAGTGATGGATCAAAGAGAATACTCATGCACTAATTAATCTTCATTCATGGTTCTAACACTACGGAGATATGTAGACGAACACGATACGGAGAATTTTTTCAAAATTGTTTGTATTATTGTCTCTTAAAATTTGATAAGTTGTGAACTAGATTTGTTATGAACTGTCCTACTACTGGAGTCATGATCACCTAACCATGCTTAATTTAACCCACAAGTTTGAATAAAGTGGAATTAAACAATCATGTAATATTCAATATCGTTCTCATGTGGATGCAACATGTTATTTTCAATTCTTCTAGAAGAATGTCTCCCTAATCACTCTTGGTATTAATTATTCTGTCGGTGTTAGCTTGATAATAATTAATGATGTACATGTTGGAGTTGATAGTATTGAAAAAATGTAGGATGCTAACATAGTTGATGAGAGTAATTTGAATTGAGCGAAGCAGTAGTTAAATTTAATGGACACCAAGCGCATCACAAGGAGAATTTTAAAATTTTTGTATCCCCACATAAATTTTTACATGAGATAATTACTCATAATTCTAAATACGAGGTTATTGGCAGCATACAAGAGGATCAAGCAATAGGGCTTCAGAAAATTATTATTCTCATGAAAATATAAATAATATACCTATTGAAGCAGATATGTCTCGAAAATTGATTAAATCTGCAAAAACAGGGAAGAAGCAGAGGAATGTAGATCTACATCATCCAATAAAGAAATAGATGAGATGAAATAAATCTGGTAATAATTTATGAAATCTCTAATATGTTCGGTCACTAAAGTCCCAAGAAGCTTTCCATAGAGTGCAAATAAAGCATATTTTAATTAATTTTATTTTATTAGCTTTCTGGAACCATTTAAACATGTCAGATGTATCAACAAATATAAAAGAATGTTAAAGATGCCCCTAGTGAATGAAAATTACAATGGAAACATTTGGTATTTCATTAATTTAGGGTCTAATGTTACCGTTGTGATGGATACAGAGCAACAATTCACACCATGTTTAACACAACCACAACAATCGAATAAATTTCATGTCACTTTTGTCCATGTCAAATGGTAATGTTTAAGATAGACAAATACTATGGCTGGATATATTAGGTGACAACAACTATTGATAGCTCTTGGTTAATTGGTGGAGACTTTAATGTAGTCTTGGTTCAAGATTTTAATTATGACGACTTTAAGATATGTATTTAGAGTTGCGATTTATCTGATATTCAATTCAAAGGCAGGCCTTTCACCTGGTTGGAAGAAAGATTAGAAAAGTTGGATTCTCTGTTATCAGCATATGCAACACTGATATAATTTTATGGAAATTGAACTTCCTACAATAACAGGATCGGATCATTCACCTCTGTTATTGACCATGGATTAGGGTATGAATTCTTAAAGGAAACCATTGAGGTTTCTTATGTTCTGGACTGACCATGATAAATACATAAAGGAAGAGTTTGTGTATTTTCTTTTTAAAGAAAATATCAAAAGGGCAAAATCTTCTTTGACCAAATGGAGCAAGGAAGTTTATGGTGATATTTTTTATCAACTACTAATAGGGTAAGATATCGTCAAAATGAAATAGTTCTATTTGAGGAAGATCGTAACGGTTAAAACAAAAAAGTATTGCATAGAGTTCAGGCGAAGTGTACAAAGTACTTACATTTTGAGGAGGTTTTTGGGCCACAGTAAGTTGGGTATGACTTGTTAGATAGTGTAGATAGTAATACTATATCTTTTCAAAACATTGTTAATGATATAATTAAAGAACTTCAATTAAGTATAATTCAAAATAGACAAGGGGAGTGGTTGGTGAAAGAAAGTGAATAGTTACTGAACTTATTTAATTATATGAGGATTAGTTTAACCAATATAGAGATGCTACATTCTTTTCGTTTTTTAGACATATTTAATTGTTGACAAACAAAGAAAATATTAGTTTCTATAAAGATCCTGATAAGGACGAAGTAAAGAGAACAATTTTCAAGATATTGTCAGAATAGTTCAAGAATCTGTGGCTGGTAATACTCTTTCTAAGTCTATTATTTATACTATGTTTCCATATTCCCATAAATTTACCAAGTTAATACCTTTGCACACTTGAGATCAATTTGTTTGAATAATTTTATCAAAAAAATTCTATCTAGAATAGTTCGTGAAAGAATAAAAGGTATGTTCCTCAAACTCATATTTGTAAATCAATCTGACTTTTTAGAAAATGTTCTCTTAACACAAAAGATTGTCATAGTAATCAGGATAGAGGGTAATCCTTCTAATATTTTAATTAAGCTTCATATGACAAAGGCTCAAGATAGAGTATCGTGGTTATTTATGATGAATGAATTGATGAAGATGGGTTCTCATGAATTTGAGGTGGATTTAAATTGGAGGTTGCTTGCAAAAATTTGTTATTCAGTTGTTATTAATGGCAAGTCACATGGGTTCTTTCACTCTACTAGAGTGGTGAAACTAGTTGATCCACTATCACATGCCGTATTTATTCTATCTTATAGCATTTTATATAGGTTCTTAAAATCTTTATGAAAGGATGATCTATATTGGGGCTATGGGATGCTAAAGTAGAGTACCAATACAAACCATCTTGCTTATGTAGATAGTATTTTAAGTTTTGCATCTAGTAATAGATACTCATCGGTAAAGATCATGTCAATTTTAAAGAAGTATGAAATTCAGTCTGGGAAGAAAAATAAAAATGATAAAAGTGCCTTCTTTATGCATCAAAATGCAGCAGCTGCTCGCACATTGCTGGTTCAGGAGTGTACAAGTTTTATTACTAGCAAAGTTCAACTCAAGTATTTCGGGTGTCCTATATCACATAAAAGTAGGAGGAAGGAGCATTACTTTGATCTTATTACAAGGGTCAAATCTGAACTACAAGCCTTGAATGGAAATATGTTATCCTATGAAGGTAAAGAATTTCTAATCAATAGTGTTTTTCAATGTGTTCCAATTCAAGTCATGTCTGCTAGGCTTCATGGAATGATATTTTGCTTGCCCAAAAAAGAAGGTTGTCTTTGTTATAGGTCTTTTTTTGATTTGTGTCAAGATTTATATGCTAAAATCTATTGGAGGTTCAGAATCAAAAATCTTTATGGGCCAATATCATGTTGAATAAATATGGTAAGAAGCAAATCCCTAGTTTGGTACAATTGAGGGGTAGATCTTAGTTGTGGAAATATACTCAATAACAGGGATACCTTTGAACTACTTATTTGGTGGGAACCTAGAGGTTTAACATCTCTAATATTGTTTGATAATTCGTCAAGATTAGGTCCTCTTTATTAGAAACCAACAGAAGTGAAAACTTCCACAATTTAAGTGGATCAAGTCAAATCTTCCATGGATCAGATTAGAGAGTCTGATTAAAGTGATAAACCATGATGGACATTCCATTTTTGGACAATTTTCAATTAAAAGTTCTTGGAATAATATAAGAAAGAGCGCGGAGAAAACTGACCCTTATTAGAAGATATGGGTACAAGGCATCCCTTTTAAGATATATTTCTTAACTTTGTAGTTGTGGATTTTTTTTTACAGGGGCTACTTAAATGAAACAATGGTTGCTGCGAGGCTCTAGCTGATGAGACTGTGGATCACTCATTTAAAAAAGGAGAAGTTGCAGATTCTTTATGGACATATTTTGCTTGTGCAGGTGGTCTTTTAGGACCATGTGTTCAAATGAAACATGTTTTGATTAAATAGTGGGATGTTAAAGGTAACTCTAGGCAAAAGATGACATTTAATGAAATTTAAAATGTCATCTTATGGTTTCTTTGGAAAAGGACAAATACAATTCTACATGGTGCTTCTTACATCTAGAGTGGTAAGGCGAAGCTACCACCTTTGGGATGGTTGAAATTTAACACTGACAGGGCATTAAGAGGTAATATTTGCGCTGGCACTATTGAATGTTGTGTTAGAGTTTCTTTTGGTGATCTTTTGGGAGCAAGTGGGTGGGGGGGGGTAGGATATAATACTATTGAAGCTTCACTCTATTCCTATGATGGTTCAATGGTTGTTAATAAATATATCTAGCAGTTGGTCATGTACTCTTTACCTTGCCTGAATTAGATTCTATTAGTCATGTTGCTCTTGGTGACAGCTTTGAGTTTTTTTTATAAAAAAAAAACTAGGACGAGTGAATTTGTATTTTCTTTTCTGCTAGATAATTTATTCACTAGTTTACCTATGAGTTTTGTGGGACATTCCAATTCCCAATTGTGCTGATCACATATGAGTATGGTGGTGGTGCTATATAGTTCTATGCTCAGATTTAATCTCTAACATTAGTAGTTTTTTTTATAGCTCCAAATCTAGATGGTAATATTAATCCAATGTGTGGTTCAATCCATCAGATATGGATTGCAGGGACGAGATTACTAAAATTAGGTAGGTTGATCGAGCCTCATTTTTCTATTCGTCAATAGCACGAATTGATATATACTAGATAAGAAGTACGTGAATAAGTTATTCTGATTTACATACCTCTACGAATCAACTAGGGATGTGATGCAACTAATTGTCTCGTCAAGGAGAGGTTGTTGCATAGAGAATCAGGGTTAGACAAAGATCAGGTAGAAGAGGGATATGCTTGATCTTACCAGAATAGATCTGCTTACCCAATCTTATCCCCAACGAACTCTCGAACGACAACTCAAAGATAATGAAGTGCCTTAGATCAACCTGCTCTACCAAGCATCAAGCCTCAATTTTTTGTCTAGACTTGATTTCTTCTTAGTTTCTGTATTGCGTTTAGTGTTTTTTTGCTTTAGTTATTTGTTGGACCAGATATAATTTGGGCCCTACTAATTTTTTGGCTCCTTTTATGTTAACAAAAAATGGGCTCCTGCCACCTAAAACCCAAAAAAAAGAAGTTGATGCCTCTTAAAATACATCTAAAATCTTAGTAAAAGTTAATTTTAACATTATTTTTAAAAAAATAAATAATTATTCACAAGAAAAGAAAGACCCTCGATTTTTTTTAAAAAAAAACATAGTTCCATTTAACTACCAATGTATTTTCCAGCATACATCATGCCTTTATTTATGCCCCACTGAAGTGGGATAAAAGTTTGATAAAGTGGGAGAGTTTCAATGGAATCAAAACAGAGAACAAAGACTTTAATTTAGTGAAATAGAGCGCAATCATTAAAACAAAGGAAGGGGAAAGTCTACTCAGGATTAATAGAGATATCTCATCGTAGCTAAAAAAAGAATTAGAATAAATGGCGGAAGGAGATGAGTTTTTACCTTGAACTTTGTCCTTATAATAGAGAATGAATTGGTGATGTTAGAAAGATACAGTTTTGGCACGATAAGTAGCTATGTCATTCCTATCCAAGAGACTGACTCTATTATGACCCATTAGGCCCTTTTGAGTACTAGAGTTTCTTATTTAATAAATGACTTCAGGTACATTCTAAATGAGTAACTTTGACTATTTATAAGTACAATAATATAATTAATGGGGTAATTTTTAGGATTAATTAAATATATAAGAAAAGAGAAAAACGGAAAAACTCATTGATTGGGAGAGAAGAAGGTCGAGAATTCGGTAAATCAATATGCCCCTATATCATTAATATATTAGATATATGGGTTGGATAATATTAATATATTATATAGGAGGGAATGTAATTGCTGATGTGAATTTGAATTGATGCACTACAATGTGTTACTACTATGCATGTCTTTTACCAATATGTTTACAACTATCAGTTCAATGATGTTTGTCATTAGAGAATTCAATCACTAGGATTGATTTATGCAGCTTTCCTTTATTGTAAATAGTTTAGGTTTGATGGAGTGTGTTTCCGTAAGTAGGTTATTTCAATATTATTATTTTGTTATCGTATTATACTTTAGTTTTGATATATTGAGATATATAATTATATATTTAATGTATTGTATTATATGAATTGCATTAGAGTTATGTTACTTGGAAGAATTGAGACTTAACCCTAGGCTTGAATATATAGGAACAAAAGATGTAGTGGATCATGTGAAATGTTCCATGGATCTTATTAAAAAGTAAGATTTAAGTGATAAACCATGGTGGACAGATAATTTCTAGACAATTTTCCGTCAAAAGTGCTTGGAATACTGTCAGAGAAAGAGAGAGGAGGAAAATGATTCTTATTAGAAGATATGGGTACAATGTATCCCTTTAAGATATCTTCTTTATATTGGATGTGTTGGGAAAATATACCATTTGGTATTTAAATGACACAATGGAATCCTAATGTTTCTCATTTATGTGGTTGCTACGAGGTTCTAGCTGATGAGACTGTGGATCGCTCTGTCACGACCCAAATCGAGCCGCGAGTGGCACCCAGACTTATCCTACTATGTGAGCGAACCAACCAATCTAAACCCCAACATTTCAAGCATAATGAACAGAATACAATGCGGAAGACTTAAAAACTCATTAACGAAATCAATTAAATAACTTCTAAAATTTATCAATTATTATCCCCAAAATCTGGAAGTCATCACAACAAGAACATCTATCCTCAAATTACTATATCTAAGAATGTCTAAGAAGCTAAAATAAATAAACAGCTAGTCCATGCCTGAATTTCAAGGCATCAAGACATGAAGAAGAAGATCCAGTCCAAGCTAGAAGCATTAGCTCACCCTGAGATCTGGCGTGATGAAGACTGGCTAGAGTTGCGGTTAAGTTGAAGATGATGGCACGTTTGCTGCACTCCACAATAATCAAAGAAAAGAAAATACAAGTAGGGTTCAGTACAAGGCACAAGTACTGAGTAGGTATCATCGGCCAACTCAAAATAGAAAGCAGTATATGTCAGATAATAACATAAAATCAACTAATATTCTTAACATGTGATAAGAACAAATACCGTAACCATTGGTCACAACACCCAGCAAATCAATGAGGACTCAAGCCTCCCCATCATACTCATTTGGGAATTAGTTCTTTAAATTTTAGTATATTATCATAATTCAAGATTTATTATCTTTATTCCTCTTGTGTCGGTACGTGACACTCCGCTCCATATACTATCCTGGTGTCGGAACGTGACACCCGATCCATATACTATCCTAGTGTCGGAACGTGACACCCGATCCATATACTATCCTGGTGTAGGAACGTGACACTCCGATCAATATACTATCCTGGTGTCGGAACGTGACACTCCGATCCATATACTATCTAGGTGTCGGAACGTGACACTCCGATCCATATACTATCCTTGTGTCGGAACGTGACACTCCGATCCATATACTATCCTGGTGTCGGAACGTGACACCCGATCCTCTAATCTCATCACTTTAGTTCATCAAGCCTTCTTTTATACAAAGGCATCATCATTAACAAAGTAAATTTAAGATTTAAGATTCATAGCCTCATCTTCCCAATTCATTACAATTACATAATCAATCATGCAAGCACACAATTAATCATATAAAACACCTTTATAATACTACCCAACACATATCATTCGCTATTAAGAGTTTACTATGAGATAGAATAAACCATAACCTACCTCCACCGAAGAATTCTGATCAAGCAATCTACTTTCCCAAAGCTATGTTTTTCCTCTCTCTCGATCGATCGTTTCTCCCTCTCTTTGTTCTTTATATTTTTCTTATTCAAAACCCTTTTTCTTTTACCCTAATTAGCATATAATTAAGTATAAAGATGGTAAAAGTAACCCACTATTTATTTCAAGGTTGTCCCCTTTAACCCCCAAGTAATTGAATTATTAACATTAACCCACTAACTTTATAATTATAAGCATGAATAGTCCAAAACGCCCCTTAAAACATTTAACAGAAATCCGACCCAGTCAGTGTTATGCAGCCTGTGACGGCCCGTCGTGCCTGTGACGGTCCGTCCTTGTAACGACCTGTTTACTCATTTTGAGCAGCAGATTTTATTTCTGGAAAAACTGGCTGAGACGACGGATACCACGACGGACCGTCATGGGCACGACGGACCGTCGAGGGTGTCTCATCCCAGAACACTTAGAATTCTGAAATTGTATTACTAAAATCGACTCTCTGTAATCTGTGACGGACCGTCATGAGGCCCCGTTTCAAAATAGTTCAACTCTTGAGAATTTGGTACAGGGAACGATTCTCTGAACGTCGTGATGGAAGTGCAGGACGGACCGTCACAGGCGTGACAGATTGTCACCGACTCCTTAGTGAAAAATGGAGTTCTAATCGTTGCGACGACCTGCATGACGGACCGTCGCAGGCACGACGGGCCATCATAGGTTGCGCAAATCCCAGGCTGGGTCGGATTTCATTACACGTTTTAAGGGACGTTTTGGACTATTCTTGCTTTAATTATAAAGTTAGAGGGTTAATGTTAATAAGTCTAATTACTTGGGGGTTAAAAGAGGTAACCTTAAGTTAATTAGTGGGGTATTATTGCCATCTTTTATTCTTAATTATATGCTAATTAGGGTAAAAGAAAGAGGGTTCGAATAAAGAAAATAGAAAGAACAAGGAGAGAGAGAGAGAGAGGATCGAACGAAGAGGAACCAAAGCTTGGGAATTGCTTGCTTGATCATTATTCTTCAGTGGAGGTAGGTTATGGTGTTCATGCTATTTTATAGTAAACTCTTAATAGCGAATGATATGTGTTAGTAGTATTATAAAGTCTTCTATATGCTTAATTGTATGCTTGCATGAATATGATTATGTGATTGTGATAAAACAAGCATGATGAAAACTATTAAATCCCAAATCTTGAAAGAACTTTAATCTACGTTATTAATGATGATGCCTTGGTATAAAAGAAGGCTTGATGAATTAAAGTAATGGGATTGATGATGCCTTGGTATAGAGAAGGCTTGATGAATTGACAGGATGAGATTAGTGGATCGAAGTGTCACGTTCCGAAACATAGTATTAGTGGATCGGAGTGTCACGTTCCGACACATAGTATTAGTGGGACGGGTGTCACGAACCGACACGTAGAATTAGGGGATCAGAGTGTCAAGTACCGACACATATTATTTGGGGATCGGGTGTCACGAACCGACACGTAGAATTAGGGGATCGGAGTGTCACGTACCGACACATATTATTAGGGGATTGGGTGTCACGAACCAACACGTAGAATTAGGGGATCGGAGTGTCACGTACCGACACATAGTAGTAGGGGATCGTAGTGTCACGTACCGACACAAGAGGAAGAAAGATAATGAATCTTGAAAGATGTTAATATACTCAACATAATAAACTTAATTCCCAAAATGAGTATGGTATTGAGGCTTGAGCCCTCATGGATGAACTTGATGGTACTTAGTGATGATTATAGTACTTGTTGTTGCTACATGTTGAGTTATAGTTGATTTATGATATTAACTGATATATACTGTTTTCTATTTTGAGTAGGCCGATGATATGTACTCAGTACCCGTGGTTTGTACTGACCCCTACTTTTATGTTCTCTTCTTTGTATTTGTGGAGTGCAGCAAACGTGCCGTCGTCTTCAACTCAACAGTAAATCTAGCCAGTCTTCACTACATCGGAAATTCAGGGTGAGCTAATGCGTCTAGCTTGGACTGGATCTTCTTCTTCAAGTCTTGATGCCTTGAACTTCCGGCATGGACTAGCTTTTATTTGTTTTAGCTTCTTAGACATTTTTAGTTTAGTAATTCGATCATAGATGTTCTTGTGATGATGACTTCCAGATTTTGGGGAATAACAGTTGTTAAATTTTAGTAGTTATTGAATTGGTTTTTATTAATGAGTTAAGTCTTCCGCATTAATTTCTGTTGTTATACATTGAAATGTTAAGGTTTAGATTGGTTGGTTCGCTCACGTAGGAGGGTAAATGTGGGTGCCAGTCGCGGCTCGATTTTGGGTCGTGACGAAACTTGGTATCAGAGCATTAGGTTCGTTGGTCTCATCACACAAGAACGAGTCTAGTAGGGTCTTAATGAATGGTAGGGGGACGCCTTTACTTTTCTTTGAGAGGCTATAAGACATTAGGAAAATTCCATTCTTTCAGTCTTTCTTTCGTGCTACTTCTTGAGTCCAATTGGTATCTAGGTGATACAAATTGGTATCTGACCATCTTCACTCTATTTCGCAGATGGTTAGAACTACAGCAACGACCGCGCCAGCAGCGACAACGGCAAGACAAGAAACGTCTGAGCCAGCCACTGGGGCTGTAGCTCGAGGAGGATCAGTGGTAAGAGGCCGTGGTAGAGGTCGTGGGAGGATGTCCTCTAGAGGAAGAGGACGAGCACCTAGCCCATCTGGTACTAGGGCGGTGACTCCTCCACCGACTGGGAAGTAATAAGAGAGGGTGAGGAAGGGGAGAATGAACAAGTGCAGAATGAAGAATTACCACCCCAACCTACCCCAGAGATGATTAATCAGGTTCTGGCCTATCTTAGTGGTTTGTCTGATCAGGGTCAAACACCTCCAGTGTTTTCTGCACCAACACCTCAGGTTCCGGAGGTACAACATGCGGCTACTGTGGCTCCCCGCATGGATGCCTCATTGGAAATAGGCACATTTCCTCGTCTGACTATTGGGCCTATAATGACAAATGATCAGCATGAACTTTTTAGTAAGCTCTTGAAATTGAAACCTCCATTCTTCAAGGGTGCAGAATCTGAGGATGCTTACGATTTTCTGGTTGATTGTCATGAGATACTACACAAGATGGGTATAGTAGAACGGTTTGGTGTTGAGTTCGTGAGTTATCAGTTTCAAGGGAACGCCAAAATGTGGTGGCAGTCACATGTTGAGTGTCAACCAATAGAGGCACCACCTATGACTTGGGCATCATTCTCTAGTTTGTTTATGGAGAAGTATATCCCAAGGACCTTGAGGGATACGAAAAGGGATGAGTTGTTGAGCCTAGAGCAAGGTAGGATGACGGTTATTGCATATGAGGCTAGGTTCCGTGCATTATCCAGGTATGCCACCCAACTTTGTTTCAGTCCACAAGAACGGATTCGCCGTTTTGTGAAGGGGTTGAGGTCAGAATTGCGGATTTCAGCCTTACAGGTAGCAGCCACGGCAAAATCCTTCCAAGAGGTGGTAGACTTTGTGTTAGAGGTGGAAGGAGTGAAGCCAGATGATTTCACCACGACATTAACATCAAAAAGGTTTCGAAAGGGAGGTGAGTTTAATGGTTCTTACACTAGAGGACAGGGTTCTGGA
>JAPDHL010001908.1:202724-230879 GCA_032847665.1 Solanum chilense | reverse complement strand
AGAAGGAATAGATACACCTATTGAAATATATTTAGCAGATGATAAAATTATACACCCTATAGAAAAAACCGTGATAAGTGCAGTAAAATGAAATTTAATATACCAAAAATTTAAATTTATAATAAGTGCCAATTATACAGTAGCATTAACAGATAGAAATATAGATAAATCATTAGTTCTATATTGGAAAATGTCAGGAATAGAACTAGCACCAGGCAACAAAATATTTACAGCAAGATGTAAAAACCTATATATATTAACAACAAAACACAAAGTAACAGCAACAAATATAATTGATAAAATAAAGATAGAAAATCCTTTTGAAAAAATAATTACTTTAATAGACAATAATGACTATAGCTATAAAGAAATTGACATAGAAGAAGATTTAGAAAATGTAAAAGAAAGATTAAGCACTTCAAGCGTACCAAATACACTAACAAGAGCTACCTCATCAAGAATGAGTACATCTAAAAGAAACTATGAAATCCCACAAAACATATTAGATAAGTAAGAAATAACACCATATCATTATTTCATAACACGAATAATAGACCAAAGAAGATATAAAATTTTGATAAATACAGGACAAGAAGAAAATTACATAACAAGAGAGTTAGTATTAGAAGAAGAAATTATAAAAACAGGACACATATACCCTGGATTACCTAGTGAGATAGTAAATACAAATGAAAAAAAAGACAAATAATTTGAATTAACCAATGAAATAAATGAGATAAAACAAAAATTAAATGAAAATCTTGAAGTAAAAGAAAATCTTGAAGTAAATGAAATAGATGAATCAGATACGGTAAATGATCAAAATTCAGAGATAAGTGATATAAGTGAAACATACACAGAAATCCTTGAACAAGTAGATAAACCAAAAAAAAAAATTAGAAATAAACACAGGAGATATGAATCGACCTAGCACATCAAGAGTTAAAACTCCATGGAGATCCATCCATTTTCTTGTCACTTCTAAGTACTTCTAAACTTTATGAGGGTAGATTTTCTATCCATAATCTTGTTGTTCCTACAAATGTTCTTTCTATATACCTTGGTATTTCTGTTGTTTTTATTTTGTTATCTATTAGTTGCTTAGATATATTTCTTATCCATAGTGATATTGTTTTATTTAGATCTGTAACACAATCTAGATCTAAGAAATTATATTGTTCGTTTATTGGTTTTGGCATCCAATTTTTATTTAATCTACTATTCCATATTGCGTTATTAGTAAATCAAGTAAGAGAATTTATACCAAAATTAGCAGAACATTTAAAACCATTACATAAAAAACTCAAAAAAGATGTTGAATACTATTTTGACAATAAAGATAAGGAACATTGATATACCGTGGTTTCACGGTATTATTAATAATTTTTCCTTAAGTTTAGTGTGTCCAAAAGCCTTTTTGTGCTAATTTTTATATAAGTTTCTCCTTGTTTTGCAGGATTGTAACGACCTGTTTAGTCGTTTTGAGCAGCAGATTTCATTTCTGGAAAACTGGCTGAGACGACGGATACCACGACGGCCGTCATGGGCACGACTGACCGTCGAGGGTGTCTCGTCCCAGAACACTTAGAATTCTGAAATTTGAGTACAAAAATTGACTCTCTGTAAACTGTGACGGACCTGCAGGACGGACCGTCATAGCTACGACGAACCCTCGTGAGGCCCCGTTTCAAAACACTTCAACTCTTGAGAATTTGGTACAGGGAACGATTCTCTGAACGTCGTGACGGAAGTGCAGGACGGACCGTCACAGGCGTGACGGACCGTCACAGACTCCTTAGTGAAAAATAGAATTCCTGACCTTTGCGACGACCTTCATGACGGACCGTCGCAGGCACGACGGGCCGTCACAGGTTGCGTAATCCCAGTCGGAGTCGGATTTCTGGTTAGGTTTTAAAGGGGCGTTTTGGACTATTCCTGCTATAATTATATATTTCATGGGTTTATATCAATAACTCAATTTCTTGGGGGATAAAAGAGGTAACTTTGAGTTAATTAGTGGGGTATTATTGTCATCTTTTACACTTAATTATACGTTAATTAGGGCAAAAGAAAGAGGGTTTGAATAAGAAAAAGAGAAAGAATAGAAAGAGAGAGAGAGGAGTCGATCAAAGAGGGAAAAACACAAAGCTTGGAAATTTGCTTGTTCGAATTCAATTCTTCGGTGGAGGTAGGTTATGGTTTTCATGCTATCTTATAGTAAACTCTTAATAGCGAATAATATGTGTTGGTAGTATTATAAAGTCTTCTATATGCTTAAATGTGTGCTTGCATGAATATGATTTTGTGATTGTGATAAAACAAGCGTGATGAAAACTATTGAATCCCAAATCTTGAAGGAAACTTTAATCTACGTTATTAATGATGATGCCTTAGTATAAAAGAAGGCTTGATGAAACATTAAAGTAATGGGATTGATGATGCCTTGGTATAGAGAAGGCTTGATGAATTGATAGAATGAGATTAGTGGATCGGAGTGTCACGTTCCGACACATAGTATTAGTGGGTCGGGTGTCACGAACCGACACGTAGAACTAGGGGATCGGAGTGTCACGTACCGACACATATTATTAGGGGATCGGGTGTCATGAACCGACACGTAGAATTAGGGGATCGGAGTGTCACGTACCGATACATAGTAGTAGGGGATCGGGTGTCACGAACCGACACGTAGAATTAGGGGATCGGAGTGTCACGTACCGACACATAGTAGTAGGGGATCGGAGTGTCACGTACCGACACAAGAGGAAGAAAGATATTGAATCTTGAAAGATGTTAATATACTCAACATAATGAACTTAATTCCCAAAATGAGTATGGTATTGAGGCTTGAGCCCTCATGGATGAACTTGATGGTACTTATTGATGATTATAGTACTTTTTGTTGCTACATGTTGAGTTATAGTTGATTTATGATATTAACTGATATATACTGTTTTCTATTTTGAGTTGGCCGATGATATCTACTCAATACCCGTGGTTTGTACTGACCCCTACTTTTATGTTTTCTTCTTTGTTATTTGTGGAGTGCAGCAAACGGGCCGTCATCTTCAACTCAACAGTAAATCTAGCCAGTCTTCACTACATCAGAAATTCAGGGTGAGCTAATGCGTCTAGCTTGGACTGGATCTTCTTCTTCAAGTCTTGATGCCTTGAACTTCCGGCATGGACTAGCTTTTATTTGTTTTAGCTTCTTAGACATTTTTAGTTTAGTAAATTGATCATAGATGTTCTTGTGATGATGACTTCCAGATTTTGGGGAATAATAGATGTTGAATTTTAGTAGTTATTGAATTGGTTTTTATTAATGAGTTAAGTCTTCCGCATTATTTTCTGTTGTTATACATTGAAATGTTAAGGTTAGATTGGTTGGTTCGCTCACATAGGAGGGTAAATGTGGGTGCCAGTCGCGGCTCGGTTTTGGGTCGTGACAAACTTGGTATCAGAGCATTAGGTTCGTTGGTCTCATCACACAAGAACGAGTCTAGTAGAGTCTTAAGGAACGGTAGGGGGACGCCTTTACTTTTCTTTGAGAGGCTATAAGACTTTAGGAAAATTCCATTCTTTCATTCTTTCTTTCGTGCTACTACTTGAGTCCAATTGGTATCTAGGTGATACAAATTGGTATCTGACCATCTTCACTCTATTTCGCAGATGGTTAGAACTAGAGCAATGACCGCACCAGCAGCGACACCGGCAAGACAAGATGCGTCTGAGCCAGCCACTGGGGCTGTAGCTTGAGGAGGATCAGTGGCAAGAGGCCGTGGTAGAGGTCGTGGGAGGACGTCCTCTAGAGGAAGAGGACGAGCACCTAGCACATCTGGTACTAGGGCGGTGACACCTCCACCGACTGAGGAAATGATAAGAGAGGGTGAGGAAGGGGAGACTGAACAAGTACAGAATGAGGAATTGCCACCCCAACCTACCCAGAGATGATCAATCAGGTTCTTGCTTATCTTAGCGGGTTATCTGATCAGGGTCAGGCACCTCCAGTGTTTTCTGCACCAACACCTCCGGTTTCAGAGGTACAACATGCAGCCACTATGGCTCCTCGTATGGATGCCTCATCGGAAATAAGCACATTTCCTCGTCTGACTACTGGGCCTATAATGACAAATGATCAGCATGAATTTTTCATTAAGTTCTTAAAATTGAAACCTCCAGTCTTCAAGGGTGCAGAATCTGAAGATGCTTACGATTTTCTGGTTGATTGTCATGAGCTACTACAAAAGATGGGTATAGTGGAACGGTTTGGTGTTGAGTTCGTGAGTTATCAGTTTCAAGGGAACGCCAAAATGTGGTGGCGGTCACATGTTGAGTGTCAACCAATAGAGGCACCACCTATGACTTGGGCATCATTCTCTAGTTTGTTTATGGAGAAGTATATCCCAAGGACCTTGAGGGATAGGAAAAGGGATGAGTTCTTGAGCCTAGAGCAAGGTAGGACGTCGGTTACTGCATATGAGGCTAAGTTCTGTGCATTATCCAGGTATGCCACCCAACTTTGTTTCAGTCCACAAGAACGGATTCGCCGTTTTGTGAAGGGGTTGAGGTCAAAATTGCGGATTTCACCCTTACAGGTAGCGGCTACGGCAAAATCCTTCCAAGAGGTGGTAGACTTTGTGATAGAGGTGGAAGGAGTGAAGCCAAATGACTTCACCACGACATCGACATCAAAAAGGTTTTGAAAGGGAGGTGAGTTCAATGGTTCTTATACTAGAGGACAGAGTTCTGGAGGTTATTCAGTCTGACCAATTCAGTCTTCACTACAGACTGTAGTTGGGGGTCCACCTCAGACCGGTCAACACTTCTCCGAGAGACCTATGCTTGACTCCAGAGAGTGTTATGGATGTGGGGAGACTGGACATATTAGGAGGAATTGTCCAAAACAGAGTTACAGACCCCCAATAGCTAGAGGTAGAGGTGGTCATGGTAGAGGCCGTTTTTCTGGAGGACGTGGTGGTCGAGGTAATGGTGGTCACCAAAACGGCCGAGGTGATGGGCAAACTGGAGCCACTACGGCACAACATGGTAGGGGCAACGGACAGACTGGTGATAGGGCCCATTGTTACGCTTTCCCTGGGAGATCTGAAGCGGAGGCATCTGATGCTGTTATCACAGGTAATCTTTTGGTTTGTGATTGCATGGCTTCTGTATTATTTGACCCTGGCTCCACGTTTTCATATGTATCTTCCTCATTTGCTAATGGTCTTAATTTACATTGTGAATTGCTTGACATACCTATTCGTGTGTCTACTCCGGTGGGTGAGTCTGTGATAGTTGAAAAAGTATATAGGTCTTGTTTGGTGACTTTTGCGGGAAGCAATACTTATGTAGACTTGGTTATCTTAGAAATGGTCGATTTTGATATAATTCTGGGTATGACTTGGCTTTCTCCGAATTTTGCGATCTTGGATTGTAATGCTAAAACTGTGACGTTAGCCAAGCCTGGGACAGATCCGCTAGTGTGGGAGGGCGACTACACTTCCACTCCGGTTCGTATCATCTCCTTTCTTCGTGCTAAGAGAATGATTAGTAAAGGGTGTTTATCTTTCTTGGCACATCTCAAGGATGACACTACTCAAGTACCTCCAATTGAGTCGGTTTCGGTAGTCCGTGAGTTTCTGGACGTGTTCCCTGCAGATCTTCCTGGTATGCCACCGGATAGAGATATTGATTTCTGTATTGATCTGGAACCGGGTACTCGCCCCATTTTTATACCCCCTTATAGAATGGCTCCCGCGGAGTTAAGATAGTTAAAAGCCCAACTTCAAGAGTTGTTGAGCAAAGGCTTCATTAGACCAAGTGCATCTCCTTGGGGTGCTCCGGTGTTGTTTGTGAAGAAGAAGGATGGGAGTTTTCGAATGTGCATAGACTACAGACAACTGAATAAAGTGACTATTAAGAACAAGTATCCCATTCCTCGCATTGATGACTTGTTCGATCAGTTACAAGGTATTGACTTGAGATTCGGTTACCATCAATTGAAAATACGGGCAACGGATGTGCCAAAGACTGCTTTTCGAACTAGGTATGGGCATTACGAATTTGTGGTAATGTCTTTTGGTCTTACGAATGCCCCTGCTGCGTTCATGAGCTTGATGAACGGGATTTTCAAGCCATATCTGGATCTATTTGTGATCGTATTTATTGATGATATACTAATATACTCAAAGAGTAAGAAGGAACATGAGGAGCATTTGAGAATGGTGTTAGAGTTGATGAGGAAGAAGAAGCTTTATGCCAAATTCTCCAAGTGTGAGTTTTGGCTAGATTCAGTGTCCTTCTTGGGGCACGTGGTTTCTAAGGATGGAGTGATGGTGGATCCATCTAAGATTGAGACAGTGAAGAATTGGGTAAGACCTACTAATGTGTCAGAAATAAGGAGTTTTGTTGGGTTAGCTAGCTACTACCGCCGATTTGTCAAGGGATTCTCTTCTATTGCTTCCCAATTGACGAACATGACTAAGCAGAATATTCCATTTGTATGGTCGGATGAATGTGAGGAAAGCTTTCAGAAACTTAAGACCTTGTTGACTACTGCACCAATTCTTACCTTGCAAGTAGAGGGTAAGGATTTCATCGTTTATTGTGATGCATCCTATTCTGGTTTGGGTGCAGTGCTAATGCAAGAGAAGAATGTGATTGCTTATGCTTCGAGGCAATTAAAGGTGCATGAACGTAACTATCCGACCCACGATTTGGAGTTGGCTGCGGTAGTGTTTGCATTAAAACAATGGAGACACTATTTATATAGGGTTAAGTGTGAAGTCTACACAGATCACCGTAGCCTACAGTATGTCTTTACCCAGAGGGATTTGAATTTGAGACAGAGGAGATGGATGGAACTACTAAAGGATTATGATGTTACCATGTTGTACCACCCAGGAAAGGCTAATGTGGTGGCAGACGCCTTAAGTAGAAAGGCAGGAAGCATGAGAAGTCTAGCTCATTTGCAAGTCTCTAGACGCCCGTTGGATAGAGAAATCAAAAATTTGGCTAATGACTTTATGAGGCTAGAAGTAAATGAGAAGGGAGGATTTTTGGCTTGTGTGGAGGCGACATCTTCTTTTCTTGACAAGATTAAGGGGAAACAGTTTGATGATGAGAAACTAAGTCGAATTCGGGATATGGTGTTGCGAGGAGAGGCTAAAGAGGCTATAATGGATGAGGAAGGTGTTTTGAGGATTAAGGGAAGAGTATGTGTGCCCCGTGTTGATGATTTGATCCACACTATTCTTACAGAGGCTCATAGTTCCGGATATTCTATACATCCTGGTGCAACCAAGATGTACCGTGACCTAAAGCAACACATTTGGTGGAGTAGAATGAAACGAGACATTGTTGATTTTGTTGCCAAATGTCCAAATTGTCAACAAGTAAAGTATGAACACCAGAGGCCCGCAGGAACACTTCAGAGAATGCCCATTCCTGAATGGAAGTGGGAGAGAATTGCAATGGACTTCGTGGTTGGTCTTCCAAAGACATTGGGTAAGTTTGATTCTATTTGGGTAATTGTGGACAGATTAACTAAGTCTGCTCACTTCATTCTGGTCAAGGTGACCTACAATGCAGAGAAGTTAGCCAAACTCTATATCCTAAAATTTGTTTGATTGCATGGAGTTCCACTTTCCGTCATATCAGATAGAGGTACGCAGTTTACTTCTATGTTTTAGAGAACATTGCATGCGGAATTAGGTACTAGGTTGGAACTTAGTACTGCATTTCACCCTCAGACCGATGGTCAGTCTGAGCGAACGATTCAGGTATTGGAAGATATGCTTCGTGCATGTGTGATAGAATTTGGTGGTCATTGGGATAACTTCTTTCCCTTAGCGGAGTTTTCATAGAATAATAGCTATAAAGTATTGATATGGCCCCATTTGAAGCATTGTATGGGAGGAGATGTAGGTCTCCTATTGGTTGGTTTGATGCATTTGAGGTTAGACCTTGGGGTACTGACCTTTTGAGGGATTCATTGGAGAAAGTGAAATCTATTCAGGAAAAGCTTCTAGCGGCTCAAAGTAGGCAAAAAGAATATGCAGATCGAAAGGTTAGAGATTTGGAGTTTATGAAGGGTGAGCAAGTCTTGCTGAAGGTTTCGCCCATGAAAGGGGTGATGCGGTTTTGTAAGCCAGGTAAGCTTAGCCCAAGGTATATTGGTCCCTTTGAAGTTCTGAAGCGCGTGGGGGAGGTAGCTTATGAATTAGTCTTGCCCCCAGGACTGTCAGGAGTGCATCCGGTATTTCATGTGTCTATGTTGAAAAGATACCATGGGGATGGAAACTACATCATTCGTTGGGATTCGGTTCTGCTTGATGAGAATTTGTCTTATGAGGAGGAGCCTGTTGCTATTTTAGATAGAGAAGTCCGCAAGTTGAGGTCAAGGGAGATTGCATCCATCAAGGTTCAATGGAAGAATCGACCAGTTGAAGAGTCCACTTGGGAGAAGGAGGCTGATATGCGAGAAAGATATCTACACCTGTTTACAAATTCAGGTACTCCTTTTCGCCCTTATTTTTCTTCTTGGGATCGTTCGAGGACGAACGATGGGTAAATTGGTATCTATTGTAACGACCTGTTTAGTCATTTTGAGCAGTAGATTTTATTTCTGGAAAAACTGTCTTGGTCGACGGATCCCACAACGGACCGTCATGGGCACGACGGACCGTTGAGGGGGTTTCGTTCCAAAACACTTAGAATTCTGAAATTTGGGTACTGAAATCGACTCTCTGAACTTCGTGACAGAATGGCAGTACAGACCATCGCAGGCACGACGGACCGTCACAAGTCTTTCCACAGAATTAACTCTCTGAACTTTGTGACGGACCTGCAGGACGGACCGTCACAGCCATGACGGACCGTCACAGGTTGCGTAACCCAGACTGGGTCGGATTTTTGTTAAAGTTTTTAAAGGGGCGTTTTGGACTATTTATGCTTATAATTATAAAGTTAGTGGATTAATGTTAATAATTAAATTACTTGGGGGTTAAAGGAGATAACCTTGAAATAATTAGTGGGTTATTTTTATCATCTTTTATACTTAATTATATGACAATTAGGGTAAAAGAAAAAGGGTTTGAATAAGAAAAATAGAAAAAGCAAGAACAGCGATAGAGAGAGACGAACGAAGAGGGAAACAAAGCTTTGGGGAATTTGCTTGCTTGATCACGAATCTTCGGTGGAGGTAGGTTATGGTTTATGCTATTCGTAGTAAACTCTTAATAGCGTATGATATGTGTTGGGTAGTACTATAAAGTCTTCTATATACTTAATTGTGTGCTTACATGATGTGATTATATAATTGTGATGAATTAGCATGATGAGGCTATTGAATCTTGAATCCTAAATTTACTTTGTTAATGATGATGCCTTGGTATAAAAGAAGGCTTGATGAACTAAAGTAATGAGATTGATGATGCCTTGGTATAAAAGAAGGCTTGATGAACTAAATTAATGAGAATAGAGGATCCGGTGTCACATTCCGACACCAGGATAGTATATGGATCGGACTGTCACGTTCCGACACCAAGATAGTATATGGATCGGGTGTCACGTTCCGACACCAGGATAGTATATGGATCGGAGTGTCACGTTCTGACACCAGGATAGTAATAGAGGATCGGGTGTCACGTTCCTACACCAGGATAGTATATGGATCGGGTGTCACGTTCTGACACCAGGATAGTATACGGATCGGAGTGTCACGTTCTGACACAATGATAGTATATTGATCGGAGTGTCACGTTCCGACACCAGGATAGTATATGGATCAGAGTGTCACATTCCGACACCAGGATAGTATATGGATCGGCTGTCACGTTCCGGCACCAGGATAGTATATGGATCGGAGTGTCACGTTCCGACACCAGGATAGTATATGGATCGGAGTTTCATGTTCCGACACCAGGATAGTAGTAGTGGAGCGGAGTTTCACGTACCAACACAAGAGGAATAAAGATAATGAATCCTCATTGATGGGGAGGCTTGAGTCCTCATTGATGTGCTTGGTGTTGTGACCAAGGGTTATAGAAATTGTTAATGTTGCCTGTTAAGAATATTAGTTGATTTAATGTTATTATCTGATATATACTGTTTTCTATTTTGAGTTGGCCGATGATACCTACTCAGTACTTGTGCCTTGTACTGACCCCTACTTGTATTTGTTTTTCTTTGTTAATTGTGGAGTGCAGCAAACGTGCCATCGTCTTCAACTCAACCGCAACTTTAGCCAGTCTTCATCAAGCCAGATTTCAGGGTGAGCTATTGCTTCTAGCTTGGACTGGATCTTCCTCTTCATTTCTTGATGCCTTGAAATTCCGGCATGGGCTATCTTTTTACTTATTTTAGCTTCTTAGATACTCTTAGATTTAGTAATTTGAGGATAGATGTTCTTGTGGTGATGACTTCCAGATTTTGGGGATAATAGTTAATAATAGTTGTTGAGTTTTTAGAAGTTATTGAATTAATTTTCATTAATGAGTTTAAGTCTTCCGCATTGTATTTTGTTCATTATGTTTGAAATGTTTGGGTTTAGATTGGTTGGTTCGCTCACATAGTAGGATAAGTGTGGGTGCCACTCGCGGCTCGTTTTGGGTCGTGACAATGCTGATAAGAGAGAATCCAACTTTTCTAATCTTTCCTCCAACCAGGTGAAAGGGCTGCCTTTGAATTGAATATCAGATAAATCGCAACTCTAAATACATGTCTTAAAGTCTTCAGAATCAATATCTTGAACCAAGACTACATTAAAGTCTCCACCAATTAACCAAGAGCTATCAATAGCTGGTGTCACCTAATATATCCAGCCATAGTATTTGTCTATCTTAAACATTACCATTTGACATGGACAAAAGTGACATGAAATTTATTAGATTGTTGTTGTTGTGTTAAACACGGCGTGAATTGTTGCTCTGTATCCATCACCACGGTAACATCAGACCCTAAATTAATGAAATACCAAATGTTTCCATTGTAATTTTCATTCACTAGGGGCATCTTTAACATTCTTCTATATTTGTTGATACATTTGACATGTTGAAATGGTTCCAGAAAGCTAATAAAATTAATGAAAAATATGCTTTATTTTAACTCTATGGAAAGCTTCTTGGGACTTTAGAGACCGAACATATTAGAGATTTCATAAATTATTACCAGATTTATTTCGTCTCATCTATTTCTTTATTGGATGATGTAGATCTACATTCCTCTGCTTCTTCCCTGTTTTTGCAGATTTAATCAATTTTCGAGACATATCTGCTTCAATAGGCATATTATTTATATTTTCATGAGAACAATAATTTTCTGAAGCCCTATTGCTTGATCCTCTTTTGTGCTTCCAATAACCTCGTATTCAGAATTATGAGTAATTATATCATGCAAAAATTTATGAGGGGATACAAAAATTTTAAAATTCTCCTTGTGATGCTCTTGGTTTCCATTAAATTTAACTACTACTTCGCTCAATTCAAATTACTGTCATCAACTATGTTTGCATCCTACATTTTGTCAATACTATCAACTCCAACCTGTACATCATTAATTATTGTCAAGCTAACACAGACAGAATATTTAATACCAAGAGTGATTAGGAAAACATTCTTCTAGAAGAATTGAAAATAACATGTAGTATCCACATGAGAATGATGTTGAATATTACATGATTGTTTAATTCCACTTTATTTAAACTTGTGGGGTAAATTAAGCATTGTTAGGTGATCATGACTCCAGTAGTAGGACAGTTGATAACAAATCTAGTTGACAACTTATCAAATTTTAAGAGAGAATAATACAAACAATTTTGAAAAAATTATCCGTATCGCGTTCCTCTACATATCTCCGTAGTGTTAGAACCATGACTAAACATTAATTAGTGCATAAGTATTCTCTTTGATCCATCACTTTCATTGTTCATTATTTTAGAAAAGGCTACAGTTTATTTACTAATTTAAACAACTCATAATATCATAAATATTAAAGATCAAACAAACTAAAAAACATACTTAATTTTATAAGCACTCCAAAACCTTCTATTTTGTGATCTAAAAAATTGCATAAATGAACGACAGAAAATTAACAACAAGTAACTTAATAACAAGGAAAAGAATTGATCACATTAAAAGTTTCAACCACTGGTTAAGTAATTTAGAAGCATAAATCCAATTTCAAGAACTCCAATTACCAACTCCATGAAAATTATGAGTTAAACAAATCTTCTCCATTTTAATCTCAGGTAAATCAATTAAATTTAACTATAAATGCTCGACCAAAGTAGAACTTTTTATTTCTTCTAGAACTTCCCAACCCACGACTTTATTCCCAGCTTTTGTTCCTCCATGTGTTTATTTGGGGTATTTCTTATCCCGGGTGCATAACCTTATAAATTAGCATTATTTTGTTTTATTTCTCGTTGCATGCTTCAAAATCTTTATAGAGATCTTCCAATTCCTCAAAGGCATTTGATAGTTCCTCAACATAAACACGTTGAGGATACTGTAGATTTGTTTTGAAAAATTTATCAATTATATCTTCTATACTTCTGGACAATACAATGTTTTCCACAAGTATCGTAGAGATAATTGATAATTTTTTTGAAGTGAAAGTAGAGGATAGCCAAAATGGTTATGCTTAGGGAAAATAAATGGCTTTGAGGCAATAAGATCATTGTAAAAAATTATAAATATTTAATGAGAAAAACAAATAAAAATGAATAAGATTATACACCCTGACACATAAACACCTCACGAGAATTTCATGGAGGAGTAGAAGCTAGACATTAAGTTGCAGGTGGAGAATAATATAAAAAAGAAATAAGGAGGTTCTATCTTGGTCGAGCATTTAAAATTTGATTTAATTATTGTATTTGAACCAGAAAAGGAGAGTTCTTTAGCTTAAAATTTACATTGATTTGGTAGTTGGTATTGTTGAAATTGGAGGAAACCTTACCAATGATCGAATCTTCTAATCTGGTAAATCTATATTTTAATTATCGACTCATCCCTTTAGATGAATTTTTATACGTGAATTAGTTATTTTAGTGGAATGTTTTTACATTTAAATACTTAATGTCTACGTACATTGCTATCTTTTCTCTTTGATCCAATACTTTCATTGTTCACTAGTTTAGAAAAGACATCAACCGATTTACTAATTTAAACAATTAATGATATAATAAATATTAAAGATGAAACAAAAAAAACTTCATTAATTTCATAAGAACTACAAAAAACATCAATAATTTTGTGATTGAAACATTATATAAATGGATGACTTGAGATAAAGTAGAGCTGACTTAATAACAGTGAAATGAATTATCACCATAAAACTTTCGACAATTGGATAATTTTTTGATCCATGTGTATTTCTGGAAGTATTTTTGATCCCGGGTGCATAAACTTATAAACTAGTATTCGTTTGTTTTCTTTCTCGTTCAATACTTCAAAATCTTTATGGAGATTTTCCAATGCCTCGAAGCCATTTAACTTTCCCTCGACATAATAATGTTGACGATTCTCTAGTTTCTTTTTGAAAAATTTATCAATTATTCCTTCTATACTTGTGGACAACACAAGGGTTTCAACAAATATAGTAGAGATAATTGATAAATTTGTGAAAGTTAAAGTAGAGGTTCGCCAACATGATTATGCTTAGGGTAAATCAAATATCTTTGAGGCACTAATGCTCTTTGTAAAGAATTACAAACATTTAATGAAAAATTAAATATTAATGTATATAATTATACACCCTGACTCTAAACATCTCATGGTAGAAACACGGAGGAGTAGAAGTTGGCCATTATGTGGCAGGTGGGGAATGATAAAGAAGAAATAATTAGGTGCTATTTTTGTCGAGCATCTCTTATTTGATTTAATTTTTTTCTTTGAGCTAGCATAGGATAGTTCTTAATCTTATAATTAACATTGATATTGTAGTTCTTGTTCTTGAAATTGGAGGATGCCTTACCAGTGATCGAATCTTCTGCTTTTGTCAATCTTAGTTTTTATTATTAACTCATCCATTTATACGAATTTTTAAACTTGAATTACTTATTTTAATGGAGTGGTTTTGCATTTATGTAGTTAATACCTACCTTGATAATTTTGTAATTGAATGTGCACAATATAGGAGCGAGGAAAGGAATAAGTCGAATTTGAGAAGTACATTCCATGGGTACCACAGGATATGGAATTAAACACAAATTCATTTCAAACTTTACCATTATCAAAACTTGAGATATATTTTAGGAGCCAATAACTTAAAAGAGTGATTAGGGAAAACTTCTAGCAGAAGAATGTAAAATAACATGTAGTATCCACCTGAGAATGATGTTTAATATGACATGCTTTTCCAGTTCAAACTTCTTTTATACTCTTTGCGTATATTGAGCTTTTTTAGGTGATCGGGACTATAGTAGTAGGATATTTTATGTTAAATCTAGTTCAAAGCGTATCAGATTTTAAGAGCAAATATTACAAAATACTAGAAAAAATTCTCCTTATCGTGTAGCTGTAGATATCTACGGGGAAGTTGATTGGCACCAAATGACATTGTAATTCTACGATGTTCTCAATTTGGTTTTTCCTTTCCAACTAAAAATCTTTTTTAAGAGTTGGATTACTGATGCATGTGTACTTTGTGCCGATAATTTTTATATTACTTATGCAGACTCCCATTATTGTTATTTCAAACCTCATGCGAGTAAAAAAATGGTTGTCAAAGTACACCTACCGATTTTTTTTTTATTTTAAATTATAAAAAAAAAAATTAATGACATGCATCTTATCGAGAAATGGTGTATATGTGGCGCAGATTTCAACCAGTAATTCTTTTTTAGGTAGTGTGGGCTCCTATAAACTAGTTACGCTCTCCTTCTAATTTGATTACAAGAATCATGTACCTCATTTGACCATTCATTCAGGATCACATACGAAGTTTACCCTATAATTCTAGATTGAAAAGTATACCAAGATTCATAGCTTAATTCTTTTCCTTTTTTTAAAAAAAATATCTAACATCTTGGTCTTTGAAATTTAAAAGTGGAACCAATACAAATTTGCTCCCTCATTCTTGAAAACTGAGACCGCAATTCACTTCCTTTTGAAGAAAGAATTTTCCATGAAAACCAAACACACCCAAGGAATTGGGTGTTAGTGAGTTTTGATAGTGATGAAAAAAAGTTTGTCTGATCAGTTGATATGTCATTTTAGCTTAAATAACTTTTGTATCACAAAGAACATACTTATAGATCTTTCTGTTCACTGATACATTATGTGATTCATACCTTAAAAAATGACTTCCCTACTCAATCTTGTATTGACATTTTCAGTTTTGTCGTGAAGGGAGAGCAAATCCTAAATTCAAGATCATAATTTGTGAGAAGAAATACACATACTATTTTTTGTCCATTAATATCCATAAAACGTAAACTTAAACTAGATATGTGAAGATTGCAATAAATTTATAATTGAAAAGAAAAGAAAGAGAAGGGGAAAGAAAATACAACTTCATAAAATTGGTAAGACTCGGTGATAATGTCATACGATCATATGCATGATTCACTTCCGCCAATCATGGGGTGAAGTTCTATAAAATGAACGTTAATATTAATTAAAACTCGGTAAACATTCCTAGTTAAGTCTAAAAGGAAAAAGTATTGCTTCAAACAATGGATACATAGAATATGTTTGTTCCATTAGCGAAAACAACAACTACGCTCCCATCAAAGGAATAATAAATATCCAAAATATTCTGTACCATACCGATAAGATGAGATTTTGGTCTTATATAGAATATTCTAGAGCAATCTGTTGCATAAGTTATAGTTCTTACAGGAACAAAATCATAAGTGGCCTCATTTTTACATAAGGTGTTTGATGTACTAGTACAACACTGCATTGTTGTTAAATTTTTTTTTCTTCTAAATGTTCATGATTTAAAATAATTGTAGTGCTTAATAAACTTTAAATAACTATGACAATTATATATTTGATTTGATATGTAAATTGTTTACATGCAACACATCAATTTAATGAAAAATAAATTTTTTTCAAATAATCAACTTTCATTTTTTGTTTCTTTCATACTAAGATGAAGGAAAGAGAAAAAAAAAGCAGACAACTATTATTTTTAATAAGGAACAGTTCAATGAGAATTTACAAATATAACTTTCATAGCTTCGTGATTTCAACACAACATAAAAATACATTAATTTGTATATTTCTTAATTAGGTATATCCACATTTAACACATTAGTATAATGAAAAAAAATTCAATTGATTACTAGTGATTCTTTTTTTATTCGGCCTTCGTTAACACTTGAAGTACAGACAAAAAAAAGTATGTGAAACCAATAAGAAGACATAAAATATAATTTTTTTTTTTCAAAAAAATATTGAATATAACTTTAACCAAAATATGTTCAAGTCTGTAAAAGATGTCTTGATTTGCCGGAGGATCTACGGAAAAAACAAAAGGAAATATATTCATGTAATTTATTGACTACCACGACTTTTGTAGTTCGAATTAAATATAGAAAATCCTAAGTTGCAAGAACCATGTTCCGGTAAATATTGAATCAGGTAACACATTTTGGTATGCTAATAGTTTTTATTTGACTTTTATGAGAGGACCAATGAATATAAATAAATAGTGTTTGAGCATGTGATAATAACTATTATATTTTTTTTGGTTCATGTTTGGGATGTTGTTTTTACTTACATATGTTACACTTGATCTTATTTTTGTTGAGTAAAAATCATCTTCAGACAGCTATTGATAGACCTCAACATGGTGACTATTGAGCGAGACCAGATTAAAGGGTTAACAAGTTCTCTCAGGATACTCAGACTATTTGTTTAAGGTGTAAGTTTAGTTTTGGGGTTGTATCTCTTGTTCTTAGACTTGTCGTTAATATAGTTTTTATATAATGACTTTTAAGTTATAGGGGTTTTTCTTCCAAAATAATTAATTAGTGTTTTGTAAAACCTTCGGAGTTTATAGGGAGTACTATTAATTATATAACTAGGTATTTTTCCCGTAATAATTGCATTGAACTTGCAAGTAACTTATTTACTAATATTCAGTACATCAAAACTACTACAAAATAGGTTCTTAAAAAGGTTTCAATATTTGAACATTAATTTGATTATTTGTCATTATCATAGAACTCAAGAACGTAGAATGAATGAACTATTGAAGAAATAATAATTCATTTAATCTTTAATAAACATTAAACGGAAAGTAATGAAGAAAATAAGAATATATATACAAAAGAGTTTCGTGATAAAAAGAAATATTTAAGTTGCATAGATTAAAGAATTGTTATATGTGTCTTAGGAAAAAATTCAAATTTTTTTTAGCATATTCGAATAAGAAAGTACACTTGAACTTAAAAGAAATTATCACTTTTGAACTTGTATAGTGAATTTCTTCAATTTATAAGTGAGTAATTTCATTTCTATTTAAAAATATATTATATCTAAGCTTATATGTAGTACTTTTAAGTTATAGAATAGTAAATATAAATTCTTTCAAAACGATACAGTAATTTTTTTCATAACAATGAATATATATACTATATGTGTATATGTTTAATATAACCAGAGACGATAAAATCGCAGAAACATAAACAATCGAATGTACACCATGTACTCAAAACGACCTAATGGGTCGAAATAATGTCGGTCTATTGGAGGGAACTGACTGAGCTAGTTGCAGTTCAAGAAAAGATAGCTATCTAACATCACCACCACATTCTCTTTTTACAAAAAAAAAAGTTCAAAGAATGAACTAATCTCCTTTCTCCATTCATTTTTAATTCTTTTTTGAACTAGTACGAGATCTCTCAATTAAACCGAAGTAGACTTTCCTCTTCCTTCCTTTCAATGATTGAGTTCTATTTCACTAAACTGGAAGTCTTTTTTCTGTGTTGATTTTCCATTGAAACTCTCTAACTTCATAAAACTTCTATCTAATTCTATTGGGGAATAAATAAAGGCATGGTGTAGGTGGGAAAATACACGACTAGTTAAATAGAACTAATTGTTTTTTAAAAAAAATCAAGGGTCTTTTTTCTGTGAATATATTTTTTTAATTTAACCATTACAAAAATTAGAGATGTATTTTAAGAGGCGTTAACATTTTCTTTTGGGTTTAAGGTGGGAAAGGGCCCATTTTTTATGAACACAAAAGAAGCAAACAAAATGAACAGGCCCAACCTAGATCTTGTCCTTTGTAACGACCTGTTTAGTCGTTTTGAGTAGCAGATTTTATTTCTGGAAAAACTGGCTGAGACGACGGATCCCACGACGGACCGTCATGGGCACGACGGACCGTCGAGGGTGTCTCGTTCCAAAACACTTTAGAATTCTGAAATTTGAGTGCTGAAATCGACTCTCTGAACTCTGTGACGGACCTGCAGGACGGACCGTCACAGACACGACGGACCGTCGTGAGCCTCCGTTTCAAAACACTTCAACTCTTGAGAATTGGGTACTGGGAGCAATTCTCTGAATTTCATGACGGAAGTGCAGGACGGACCGTCGTAGGCACGACGGACCGTCACAGACCCTTAGTAAAAAGTTAGTCTCTGAACTCTGTGACGGAAGCAGCAGGACGGACTGTCGCAGGCACGACGGGCCGTCACAGGTTGCGTAATCCCAGGCTGGGTCGGATTTCTGTAAATATTTTAAGGGGCGTTTTGGACTACTCCTGCTTATAATTATAAAGTTAGTGGTTTAATATTAATAACTCAATTACTTGGGGGTTAAAAGAGATAACCTTGAATTAATTAGTGGGTTATTCTATCATCTTTTATACTTAATTATATGTTAATTAGGGTAAAAGAAAGAGGGTTTCAATAAGAAAAATAGAAAGAACAAGAGAGGGAGAAACGATCGATCGAGAGAGAGGAAAAACGCAGCCTTGGGGAAATTGCTTGCTTGATCACCAATTCTTCGGTGGAGGTAGGTTATGGTTTTTATACTATTCGTAGTAAACTCTTAATAGCGAACGATCTGTATTGGTAGTATTGTAAACCCTTCTATATGCTTAATTGTATGCTTGCATGAATGTGATTATGTGATTGTGATAAGATAAGCATGATGAAGCTATTGAATCCCAAATCTTGAAGAAACCCTAATTCTCTTTGTTAAGAATGATGCCTTGGTATAAAAGAAGGCTTGATGAACTACATAATGAGATTGATGATGCCTTGGTATAAAAGAAGGCTTGATGAACTAAATAATGAGATTGATGATGCCTTGGTATAAAAGAAGGATTGATGAATTAGGGGATCGGAGTGTCACGTTCCGACACATAGAATTAGGGGATCCGGTGTCACGAACCGACACATAGATTTAGGGGATCGGGTGTCATGAACCGACACATAGATTTAGGGGATCGGGTGTCACGAACCGACACGTAGAATTAGGGGATCGGAGTGTCACGTTCTGACACGTAGAATTAGGGGATCGGGTGTCACGAACTGACACGTAGATTTAGGGGATCGGAGTGTCACGTTCCGACACATAGTATTAGAGGATCGGAGTGTCACGTACTGACACATAGTAGTAGGGGAGCGGAGTGTCACGTACCGACATATGAGGAATAAAGATAATGAATCTTGAAAGATGTTAATATACTCAAACTAATGAACCTAATTCCCAAATGTGTATGGTATTGAGGCTTGAGTCCTCATGGGTGAACTTGGCGGTACTTATTGATGATTATAGTACTTGTTGTTGCTACATGTTGAGTATTGTAGTTGATTTATGATATTATCTGATATATACTGTTTTCTATTTTGAGTTGGCCGATGATACCTACTCAGTACTTGTGTTTTGTACTGACCCCTACTTGTATGTTTCTTTCTTTGTTATTTGTGGAGTGCAGCAAACGTACCGTCATCTTCAACTCAACCGCAATTCTAGCCAGTCTTCATTACATCGGATTTCAGGGTGAACTAATTCTTCTAGCTTGGACTGGATCTTCTTCTTAATGTCTTGATGCCTCGATATTCCGGCATGGACTAGCTTTTACTTATTTTAGCTTTCTTAGATACTCTTAGTTTTAGTAATTTGAGGATAGATGTTCTTGTGATGATGACTTCCAGATTTTGGGGAAATAATGGATGTTGAGTTTTTAGAAGTTATTGAATTGATTTTCATTAATGAGTTTAAGTCTTCCGCATTACTTTATGTTGATATTATATTGAAATGTTGGGTTTTGTATTGGTTGGTTCGCTCACATAGGAGGGTAAGTGTGGGTGCCACTCGCGACTCGATTTGGGTCGTGACAAACTTGGTATCAGAGCATTAGGTTCGTTGGTCTCATCACACAAGAACGAGTCTAGTAGAGTCTTAAGGAACAGTAGGGGGACACCTTTACTTTTCTTTGAGAGGCTATAAGACTTTAGGAACATTCTATTCTTTCTTTCTTTCTTTCGTGCTATTACTTGGATCCAATTGGTATCTAGGTGATACAAATTGGTATCTGACCATCTTCACTCTATTTCGCAGATGGTTAGAACTCGAGCAACGACTGCACCACCACCAACACCGGCAACACAAGAAACGTCTGAGCCAGCCACTGGGGCTGTAGCTCGAAGAGGAGTAGTGGCAAGAGGTCGTGGAAGAGTTCGTGGGAGGACGTCCTCTAGAGGAAGAGGACAAGCACCTAGCCCATCTGGTACTAGGGCGGTGACTCCTCCACCGACTGAGGAAGTGATAAGAGAGGGTGAGGAAGGGGAGAATGAACAAGTGCAGAATGAGGAATTACCACCCAAACCTACCCCAGAGATTATTAATCAGGTTCTTGCTTATCTTAGCGGGTTATCTGATCAAGGCCAGACACCTCCAGTGTTTTCTGCACCAGCACCTCAGGTTCCGCAGGTACAACATGCAGCTACTGTGGCTCCCCGCAGGGATGCCTCATTGGAAATAGGCATGTTTCCTCGTCTGACTACAGTGCCTATAATGACAAATAATCAGCATGAACTTTTCAGTAAGTTCTTGAAATTGAAACCTCCAGTCTTCAAGGGTGCTGAATCTGAGGATGCCTACGATTTTCTGGTTGACTGTCATGAGCTACTACATAAGATGGGTATAGTAGAACGTTTTGGTGTTGAGTTTGTGACTTATCAGTTTCAAGGGAACGCCAAAATGTGGTAGCGGTCACATGTTGAGTGTCAACCAATAGAGGCACCACCTATGACTTGGGCATCATTCTCTAGCTTGTTTATGGAGAAGTATATCCCACGGACTTTGAGGGATAGGAAAAGAGATGAGTTCTTGAGCCTAGAGCAAGGTAGGATGTAGGTTACTGCATATGAGGCTAAGTTTCGTGCATTATCCAGGTATGCCACCCAACTTTGTTTCAGTCCACAAGAGCGGATTCGACGTTTTGTGAAGGGGTTGAGGTCAGAATTGCGGATTTCAGCCTTACAGGTAGCGGCTACGGCAAAATCCTTTCAAGAAGTGGTAGACTTCGTGGTAGAGGTGGAAGGAGTAAAGCTAGATGACTTCACCATGGCATCGACATCAAAAAGGTTTCGAAAGGGAGGTGAGTTTAACGGTACTTACTCTAGAGGACAGGGTTCAGGAGGTTACTCAGTCCGACCAATTCAGTCTTCACTACAGACTGTAGTTGGGGGTCCACCTCAGACCGGTCAACACTTCTCTGAGAGACCTATGCTTGACTCCAGAGAGTGTTATGGATGTGGGGAGACTGTACATATTAGGAGGAATTGTCCAAAACAGAGTTATAGACCCCCGAAAGCTAGAGGTAGAGGTGGTCATGGTAGAGGCTGTTATTTTGGAGGACGTGGTGGCCGAGGTAATGGTGGTCACCAAAACGGCCTGGGTGACAGGCAAACTGGAGCCACTACAGCACAACATGGTAGGGGCAACGGGAAGACAGGTGATAGGGCCAATTGTTACGCTTTCCCTGGGAGATCTGAAGCGGAGACATCTGATGTTGTTATCACAGGTAATCTTTTGGTTTGTGATTGCATGGCTTCTGTATTATTTGATCCTGGCTCCATATTTTCATATGTATCTTCCTCATTTGCTACTTGTCTTAATTTACATTGTGAATTGCTTGACAGGCCTATTCGTGTTTCTACTCCGGTGGGTGAGTCTGTGATAGTTGAAAAAGTATATAGGTCTTGTCTGGTGACTTTTGTGGGGAGCAATACATATGTAGACTTGGTTATCTTAGAAATGGTTGATTTTGATGTAATTCTGGGTATGACTTGGCTTTCTCCGAATTTTGTGATCTTGGATTGTAATGCTAAAACTGTGACGTTAGCCAAGCCTGGGACATATCCGTTAGTGTGGGAGGGCGACTACACTTCCACTCCGGTTCATATCATCTCCTTTCTTCGTGCTAAGAGAATTGTTAGTAAGGGGTGTGTAGCTTTCTTGGCACATCTCAGGGATGACACTACCCAAGTACCTTCAATTGAGTCGGTTTCGGTAGTTCGTGAGTTTCTGGATATGTTCCCTGCAGATCTTCCTGGTATGCCACCGGATAGAGATATTGATTTTTGCATTGATCTGGAACCGGGTACTCGCCCCATTTCATACCCCCTTATAGAATGGCTCCCCCAGAGTTAAGAGAGTTAAAGGCCCAACTTCAAGAGTTGTTAAATAAGGGTTTCATTAGACCAAGTGCATCCCCTTGGGGTGCTCCTGTGTTATTTGTGAAGAAGAAGGATGGGAGTTTCCGGATGTGCATAGACTACAGACAATTGAGTAAGGTAACTATTAAGAACAAGTATCCCATTCCTCGCATTGATGACTTGTTCGATCAGTTACAAGGTGCTTGTGTCTTCTCTAAGATTGACTTGAGATCCGGTTATCATCAATTGAAAATACGGGCAGTGGATGTGCCAAAGACTGCTTTTCGAACCAGGGATGGGCATTACGAATTTGTAGTGATGTCTTTTGGTCTTACGAATGCCGTTGCTGCGTTCATGAGCTTAATGAACGGGATTTTTAAGCCATATCTGGATCTCTTTGTGATCGTATTTATTGATGATATACTGATATACTCCAAGAGTAAGAAGGAACATGAGGAGCATTTGAGAATTGTGTTGGAAGTATTAAGGGAGAAAAGGCTTTATGCCAAATTCTCCAAGTGTGAGTTTTGGCTAGATTCAGCGTCCTTTTTGGGGCACGTGGTTTCTAAGGATGGAGTGATGGTGGATCCTTCTATGATTGAAGAAGTGAAGAGTTGGGTAAGACCTACTAATGTTACAGAAGTAAGAAGCTTTGTTGGTTTAGCTAGCTACTACCGTCGATTTGTCAAGGGATTCTCTTCTATTGATTCCCAATTGACAAACTTGACTAAGCATAATGTTCCATTTGTATGGTCGGATGAATGTAAAGAAAGCTTCCAGAATCTCAAGACCTTGTTGACTACTGCACCAATCCTCACCTTGCCAGTAGAGGGTAAGAACTTCATTGTTTATTGTGATGCATCCTATTCTGGTTTGGGTGCAGTGCTAATGCAAGAGAAGAATGTAATTGCTTATGCTTCGAGGCAATTAAAGGTGCACGAACGCAATTACCCGACCCATGATTTGGATTTGGCCGCGGTAGTATTTGCATTGAAGCAATAGAGGCACTATTTATATGGGGTTAAGTGTGAAGTCTATACGGATCATCGTAGCCTACAATATGTCTTTACTCAGAAAGATTTGAATTTGAGACAGAGGAGATGGATGGAACTACTGAAGGACTACGATATCACTATTCTGTATCATCCGGGAAAAGCTAATGTTGTGGCAGATGCTTTAAGTAGAAAGGCAGGAAGCATGGGAAGTCTAGCTCACTTGCAAGCTTCTAGACGCCCATTGGCTAGAGAAATCCAAAACTTGGCTAATGACTTTATGAGGCTAGAAGTAAATGAGAAGGGAGGATTTTTGTCTTGTGTGGAGGCGAGATCTTATTTTCTTGACAAGATCAAGAGAAAACAGTTTGATGATAAGAAACTAAGTCGAATTCGGGATATGGTGTTGCGAGGAGAGGCTAAAGAGGCAATAATTGATGAGGAAGGTGTTTTGAGGATTAAGAGAAGGGTATGTGTGCCCCGTGTGGATGATTTGATCCACACTATTCTTACAGAGGCTCATAGTTTCGGATATTCTATACATCCTGGTGCAACCAAGATGTACCGTGACCTAAAGCAACACTTTTGGTGGAGTAGAATGAAGCGCGACATTGTTGATTTCGTTGCCAAATGTCCAAATTGTCAACAAGTAAAGTATGAACACCAGATGCCCGGAGGAACACTTTAGAGAATGCCCATTCCTGAATGGAAGTGGGAGACAATTGCAATGGACTTCGTGGTTGGTCTTCCAAAGACATTGGGTAAGTTTGATTCTATTTGGGTAATTGTGGACAGATTAACTAAGTCTGCTCACTTCATTCCGATCAAGGTGACTTACAATGCAGAGAAGTTAGCCAAAATCTATATCTCAGAAATTGTTCGATTGCATGGAGTTCCACTCTCCATTATATCAGATAGAGGTACGCAGTTTACTTCTAAGTTTTGGAGAACATTGCATGCGGAATTAGGTACTAGGTTGGACCTTAGTACTGCGTTCCATCCTCAGACCGATGGTCAGTCTGAGCAAACGATTCAAGTGTTGGAAGATATGCTTCGTGCATGTGTGATAGAATTTGGTGGTCATTGGGATAACTTCTTACCCTTAGCGGAGTTTTCATACAATAATAGCTACCACTCCCGCATTCACATTGCCCCATTTGAAGCATTGTATGGGAGGAGATGTAGGTCTCCCATTGGTTGGTTTGATACATTTGAGGTTAGACCTTGGGGTACGGATCTGTTGAGGGATTCATTGGAAAAGGTGAAAGCTATTCAAGAAAAGCTTTTAGAGGCTCAAAGTAGGCAAAAGGAATATGCGGATCGAAAGGTTAGAGACTTGGAGTTCATGGAGGGTGAACAAGTCTTGCTGAAGGTTTCACCCATGAAAGGGGTGATGCGGTTTGGAAAAAGGGGTAAGCTAAGTCCAAGGTATATTGGACCATTTGATGTACTTAAGTGAGTAGGGGAGGTGGCTTATGAATTAGCCTTGCCTCCAGGGCTGTCAGGAGTGCATCCGGTATTTCATGTGTCTATGTTGAAAAGATACCATGGGGATGGAAACTACATCATTCGTTGGGATTCGGTTCTTCTTGATGAAAACTTGTCTTATGAGGAGGAGCCTGTTGCTATTCTAGATAGGGAAGTCCGCAAGTTGAGATCAAGAGAGATTGCATCCATCAAAGTTCAATGGAAGAATCGACCAATTGAAGAGGCCACTTGGGAGAAGGAGGCTGATATGCGAGAAAGATACCCACACCTGTTTAAAAATTCAGGTACTCCTCTTCGCCCTTGTTTTTATTCTTGTGATCGTTCGAGGACGAACGATGGGTAAATTTGTATCTATTGTAACGACCTGTTTAGTCATTTTGAGCAGCAGATTTTATTTCTGGAAGAACTGGCTGAGACGACGGATCCCACGACAGACCGTCATGGGCACGACGAACCGTCAAGGGTGTCTCGTTCCAAAACACTTTAGAATTCTGAAATTTGAGTGCTGAAATCGACTCTCTGAACTCTGTGACGGACCTGCAGAACAGACCGTCACAAACACGACGGACCGTCGTGAGCCTCCGTTTCAAAACACTTCAACTCTTGAGAATTGGGTACTGGGGAGCAATTCTCTGAACTTCATGACGGAAGTGTAGGACGGACCGTCGTAGGCACGACGGACCGTCACAGACCGTTAGTAAAAAGTTAGTCTCTGAACTCTATGACGAAAGCAGCAGGACGGACCGTCGCAGGCACGACGGGCCATCACAGGTTGCGTAATCCCAGGCTGGGTCAGATTTCTGTAAATATTTTAAGGGGCTTTTTGGACTACTCCTGCTTATAATTATAATGTTAGTGGTTTAATATTAATAACTCAATTACTTGGGGGTTAAAAGAGATAACCTTGAATTAATTAGTGGGTTATTCTATCATCTTTTATACTTAATTTTATGTTAATTAGGGTAAAAGAAAGAGGGTTTCAATAAGAAAAATAGAAAGAACAAGAGAGGGAGAAACGATCGATCGAGAGAGAGGAAAAACGCAGCCTTGGGGAAATTGCTTGCTTGATCACGAATTCTTCGGTGGAGGTAGGTTATGGTTTTTATACTATTCGTATTAAACTCTTAACAGTGAATGATATGTATTGGTAGTATTGTAAACCCTTCTATATGCTTAATTGTATGCTTGCATGAATGTGATTATGTGATTGTGATAAGATAAGCATGATGAAGCTATTGAATCCTAAATCTTGAAGAAACCCTAATTCACTTTGTTAACAATGATGCCTTGGTATAAAAGAAGGCTTGATGAACTACACTATGAGATTGATGATACCTTGGTATAAAAGAAGGCTTGATGAACTACATAATGAGATTGATGATGCCTTGGTATAAAAGAAGGCTTGATGAACTACATAATGAGATTGATGATGCCTTGGTATAAAAGAAGGATTGATGAATTAGGGGATCGGAGTGTCACGTTCCGACACATAGAATTAGTGGATAGGGTGTCATGAAGCGACACGTAGATTTAGGGGATCGGGTGTCACGAACCGACATGTAGATTTAGGGGATCGGGTGTCAGGAACCGACACGTAGAATTAGGCGATCGGAGTGTCACGTTCCGACACGTAGAATTAGGGGATCGGGTGTCACGAACCGACACATAGATTTAGGGGATCGGAGTGTCACGTTCCGACACATAGTATTACAGGATCGGAGTGTCACGTACCGACACATAGTAGTAGGGGAGCGGAGTGTCACGTACCGACACATGAGGAATAAAGACAATGAATCTTGAAAGATGTTAATATACTCAAACTAATGAACCTAATTCCCAAATGAGTATGGTATTGAGGATTGACTCCTCATGGGTGAACTTGGCGGTACTTATTGATGATTATAGTACTTGTTGTTGCTACATGTTGAGTATTGTATTTGATTTATGATATTATCTGATATATACTGTTTTCTATTTTGACTTGGCCGATGATACCTACTCAGTACTTGTGTTTTGTACTGACCCCTACTTGTATGTCTCTTTCTTTGTTATTTGTGGAGTGCAGCAAACGTACCGTTGTCTTCAACTCAACCGCAATTCTAGCCAGTCTTCATTACATCAGATTTCAGGGTAAGCTAATGCTTCTAGCTTGGATTGGATCTTCTTCTTCATGTCTTGATGCCTCGAAATTTCGGCATGGACTAGCTTTTACTTATTTTAGCTTTCTTAGATACTCTTAGTTTTAGTAATTTGAGGATAGATGTTCTTGTGATGATGACTTCCAGATTTTGGGGAAATAATAGATGTTGAGTTTTTAGAAGTTATTGAATTGATTTTCATTAATGAGTTTAAGTCTTCCGCATAACTTTCTGTTGTATTATATTGAAATGTTGGGTTTTGTATTGGTTTGTGATACGCTCAAACTCACCTCTCAAATGAGAAGTAAAGCGGTCGTGTCAAGTAAATAACCCAACTAGTGAGGTTGGGATCGTTCCCACGAGGAAAATAGTCTAGACTTAACTTTAACCTAGTATTACTATCGTTTGGTCGATAACTTTCTTGGAAAGTAACAATATAAAAGGGGGGGGTTGTATTAAGTAATGAGTAAAAATAACTAACGTAATTAAAAGAGACACTTGACAGCTTTTAATATTGGGTTTTAATCAATGAATTAAAGTAACTAGGGTTTACGTGTTCCCCACGGGTTCATAACTTGATAATTCTAACAATAACAATTCTTTCCTAGTATCTTGCATGCAAAGTGATAAGTTATGTATTTCTAAATCCTTGGTCCGGCATCTAGAACATCTCACTCCGCACCTTGGTCCCGCTACGTGTGTTGCTTTCCTAACCCTTATCTTTACCTCATATTAAGCATCGTATTCGATATTTGACTAAGGTATTACCTCGTACCAATCAATACTAGCCTATTAGATAGTATACACTAAATCTATGTTAATAATTCTTTTCCTATTATCTACCTCCTTGGTCCGGCAAGTAGCATTAAGGCGAGTTCTAACGTTGATCATCCGTTAGAAA
>JAPDHL010001908.1:171758-202472 GCA_032847665.1 Solanum chilense | reverse complement strand
TCGTTCGTTTCTCCCTCTCTTTGTTCTTTCTATTTTTCTTATTCAAACCCTTTTTCTTTTACCCTAATTGTCATATAATTAAGTATAAAAGATGATAAAAATAACCCACTAATTATTTCAAGGTTATCTCCTTTAACCCCCAAGTAATTGAATTATTAACATTAATCCACTAACTTTATAATTATAAGCATGAATAGTCCAAAACGCCCCTTTAAAAACTTTAACAGAAATCCGACCCAGTCTGGGTTACGCAACCTGTGACGGTCCGTCATGGCTGTGACGGTCCGTCCTGCAGGTCCGTCACAAAGTTCAGAGAGTTAATTCTGTGGAAAGACTTGTGACGGTCCGTCGTGCCTGCGACGGTCCGTCCTGCCATTCCGTCACGAAGTTCACAAAGTCGATTTCAGTACCCAAATTTCAGAATTCTAAGTGTTTTGGAACGAAACCCCCTCGACGGTCCGTCGTGCCCATGACGGTCCGTCGTGTGATCGGTCGACCAAGACAGTTTTTCCAGAAATAAAATATGCTGCTCAAAACGGCTAAACAGGTCGTTACAAGCATATGCAACAGTAATTTAATTTTATGGAAATTGAACTTCGTACAATAACAGGATCAGGTTATTCACCTCTGTTATTTACCATGTATTAGGGTATGAATTCTTAAAGGAAACCATTGAGGTTTCTTAGGTTCTGGACTGACCATGATCAATACATAAAGGAAGAGATTGTGTATTTTCTTTTTAAAGAAAACATCAAAATGGCAAAATCTTCTTTGACCAAATGGAGAAATGGTGATATTTTTTAACAACTACTAATTAGGTAAGATATCGTCAAAATCAAAGAGTTCTATTTGAGTAAGATCGTAATGGTGAAAACAAAATAGTATCGCATAGAGTTCAGGCGAAGTATACAAAGTACTTACATTTTGAGGAGGTTTTTTCGCCTCAGTAAGTTGGGTATGACTTGTTAGATAGTTTAGATAGTAATACTATATCTTTTTAAAATAGACAAGGGGAGTGATTGGTGAAAGAAAGTGAATAGTTACTGAATTATTTATATATATGAGGATTAATTTACCCATATAGAGATGCAACATTCTTTTCGTTGTTTAGACATATTTCATTGTTGTGACAAACAAAGAAAATATTGGTTTCTATAAAGATCCTGATAAAGAGGAAGTAAAGAGAACTGTTTTCAAGATATTGTAAGAATAGTTCAAGAATTCGTGGCTGGTAATACTCTTTCTAAGTCTATTATTTATACTATGTTGTCATATTTCCATAAATTTACAAAGTTAATACCTTTGCAGACTTGAGATCAATTTGTTTGAATAATTTTATCAAAAAAATTCTATCTAGAGTAGTTCGTGAAAGAATAGAAGGTATGTTACTTAAACTCATACGGTAAATCAATCTGACTTTTTAGAAAATGTTCTCTTAACACAAAAAATTGTCATAGTAATCAGGATAGAGGGTAATCCTTCTAATATTGTAATTAAGCTGCATATGACAAAGGCTCAAGATAGAGTATCGTGGTTCTTTATGATGAATGTGTTGATGAAGATGGGTTTTCATGAATTTGAGGTGGATTTAACTTGGAGGTTGCTTGCAAAAAATTGTTATTCAGTTGTTATTAATGGCAAGTCACATGGGTTCTTTCACTCTACTGGAGTGGTGAAACTAGTTGATCCACTATCACATGCCGTATTTATTCTATCCGATAGCATTTTATATAGGTTCTTAAAATATTTATGAAAGGATGATCTATTTCGAGGCTATGTGATGCTAAAATAGAGTACCAATATAAACCATCTTTCTTATGTAGATAGTATTTTAAGTTTTGCATCTACTAATAGATACTCATCGGTAAAGATCATGTCAATTTTAAACAAGTATGAAATTCAGTTAGGGCAGAAAATTAAAAAGGATAAAAGTGCCTTCTTTATGCATCAAAATGCAGCAGCTGCTCGCACATTGCTAGTTCAGGAGTGTACAAGTTTTATTACAAGCAAAGTTCCACTCAAGTATTTGGGGTGTCCTATATAACATAAAAGGAGGAGGAAAGAGCATTACATTTATCTTATTACAAGGGACAAATCTGAACTACAAGCCTTGAATGGAAATATGTTATCCTATGGAGGTAAAGAAGTTCTAATCAATAGTGTTTTGCAATGTGTTCCAATTCAAGTCTTGTCTGCTAGGCTTCATAGAATGATATTTTGCTTGCCCAAAAAAGAAGGTTGTCTTTATTTTAGGTCTTTATTTGATTTGTGTCAAGATTTATATGCTAAAATCTATTGGAGGTTCAGAATCAAACTTCTTTATGGGCCAATATCATGTTGAATAAATATGGTAAGAAGCAAATCCCTAGTTTGGTACAATTGAGGGGTAGATCTTAGTTGTGGAAATATACTCAATAACAGAGATATCTTTGAACTACTTATTTTGTGGGAACCTAGAGGTTTAACATCTGTAATATTGTTTGATAATTCGTCAGGGTTAGGTCCTCTTTATTAGCAACCAACAGAAGTGAAAACTTCCACAATTTGAGTTGATCAAGTCAAATCTTCCATGGATCAGATTAGACAGTCTGATTAAAGTGATAAACCATGGTGGACATTCCATTTCTGGACAATTTTCAATTAAAAGTTCTTGGAATAATATAAGAAAGAGAGCGGACAAAACTGACCCTTATTAGAAGATATTGTTACAAGGCATCCCTTTTAAGATATATTTCTTAACTTTGAAGTTGTGGATTTTTTTTTTACAGTGGCTACTTAAATGAAACAATGGTTGCTGCGAGGCTCTAGCTGATGAGACTGAGGATCACTCATTTAAAAAGGGAGAAGTTGCAGATTCTTTATGGAGATATTTTGCTTGTGCAGGTGGTCTTTTAGGACCATGTGTTCAAATGAAACATGTTTTGATTAAATAGTGGGATGTTAAAGGTAAACTAGGCAAAATATTACATTTAATGAAATTTCAAATGTAATCTTATGGTTTCTTCGGAAAAGGACAAATACAATTCTACATGGTGCTTCTTACTCTACTAATTGAGTTATTTGGGATATTTCCAACACAACAAAAAACTTAATCAAGTATAAATTAAAATATCCCAATATTCAAAATAATTTGATTTAGAAGGCTGCTCTACTTGGTAGTTTTAGGCCTAGTTTTACATCTAGAGTGGTAAGGCGAATTTACCACCTTTGGGATTGTTGAAATTTAACACTGAATGGGCATTAAGAGGTAATCTTTGCGCTGGCACTATTGAATTTTGTGTTAGAGTTTCGTTTGGTGATCTTTTGGGAGCAAAGGGGGGGGGGGTAGGATATAGTACTATTGAAACTTCACTCTATTCCTATGAAGGTTCAGTGGTTGTTAATAAATTCATCTAGCAGTTGGTCATGTACTCTTTACCTTGTCTGAATTAGATTCTACTAGTCATGTTGCTCTTGGTGACAACTTTGAGTTTTTTTTTATAACAAAAAAAAAACCAGGACGAGTGAATTTGTATTTTCTTTTCTGCTAGATAGTTTATTCACCAGTTTCCCTATGAGTTTTGTTGGACATTCCAATTCCCAATTGTGCTGATCACATATGAGTATGGTGTTGGTGCTATATAGTTTTAGGCTCAGATTTAATCGCTAAACATTACTTTTTTTTCGCATAGCTCCAAATCTAGATGGTAATATTAATCCTATGTGTGGTTAAATCCATTAGATATGGATTGTAGGGAAGAGATTACTAAAATTAGGTAGGTTGATCGAGCCTCATTTTTCTATTCGTAAATAGCACGAATTGATATATACTAGATAAGAAGTACGTGAATAAGTTATTCTAATTTACTTACCTCTACGAATCAACTAGGGATATGATTCAACTCATTGTTTGTCAAGGAGACGTTGTATAGAGAATCAGGGTTAGACAAAGATCTGATAGAAGAGGGATATGCTTGATCTTACCAGAATAGATCTGCTTACCCAATCTTATCCCCAGCGAACTCTCGAACGACAACTCAAAGATAATGAAGTGGCATAAATCAGTCTGCTCTACCAAGCATCAAGCCTCAAATTTTTGTCTAGACTTGATTTCTTCTTAGTTTTTGTATTACGTTTAGGGTTTTTTTGCTTTAGTAATTTGCTGGACCAGATCTCATTTGGGCCCTGCTGATTTTTTGGCTCCTTTTATATTAATAAAAAAATGGGCTCCAGCCATCTAAAACCCAAAAAAAAAAAAAAATTGATGCCTCTTAAAATACATCTAAAATTTTGATAAAAGTTAAATTTTACATTATTTTTTTTTTTTAAAAAAATAATTATTCACGAGAAAAGAAAGACCCTCGATTTTTTTTTAAAAAACAAGTAGTTCCATTAAACTCCCAATGTATTTTCCAGCATACACCATGCCTTTATTTATGCCCCACTGAAGTGGGATAGAAGTTTGATAAAGTGGGAGAGTTTCAATGGAAAAAAAAACAGAGAACAAAGACTTTTAATTTAGTGAAATAGAGAACAATCTTTAAAAGAATGGAAGAGGAAAGTCTACTCAGGATTAATAGAGATATCTCGTCTTAGCTCAAAAAAGAATTAGAATAAACGGCGGAAGGAGATGAGTTTTTACTTTGAACTTTGTCCTTATAATAGAGAATGAATTGGTGATGTTAGAAAGATATAGTTTTGGCACGATAAGTAGCTATGTCATTCCCATCAAAGAGACTGACTCTATTATGACCCATTAGGCCCTTTTGAGTACTACAGTTTCTTATTTAATAAATGACTTCAGGTACATTCTAAATGAGTAACTTTTACTATTTATAAGTACAATTATATAATTAATGGGGTAATTTTTAGGATTAATATAATTAGGTGGTTAAAGAAAATAAACTTTAAATTAGAAGGACAACTTTCAGAACTTTATAGTTAATCATGTATAATAATAATGGTAGTAAATAATTTTAATATAAGAAAAGAAAAAAAGGGAAAAGCTCATTGATTGGGAGAGAAGAAGATCGAGAATTCGGTAAATCAATATGCCAGTAGATCCTTAATATATTAGATATATGGGTTGGATAATATTAATATATTAGATAGAAGGGAATGTAATTACTGATGTGAATTTGAATTGATGCACTACAATGTGTTACTACTATGCATGTCTTTTACCAATATGTTTACAACTATCAGTTCAATGATGTTTGTCATTAGAGAATTCAATCACTAGGATTGATTTATGCAGTTTTCATTCATTGTAAATAGTTTAGGTTTGATAGAGTGTGTTTCCGTAAGTAGGTGATTTCAATATTATTATTTTGTTATTATATTATACTTCAGTTTTGATATATTGAGATATATAATTATATATTAAATGTATTGTATTATATGAATTTCATTAGAGTTATGTTACTTGGAAGAATTGAGACTTAACTCTAGGCTTGAATATATTGGAACAAACGAGACGTGATGTATTAGTTGGTATAAATATTTAGGATTTTAATTAATTGTATGGATGAGTTTAGGATAGATCTATAGTAATATGGATGTATATGGACTCATCTGCTTATGAATATTGTACACTTGATAGATTAGAGACATTATGTGGCATTAAGACAGAAAAAAATTTAGGGAATTAGCATCCTTTACTTCAATTAAGGTAGGTTATGATTTATTTTATGTGATAGAGAGACTCTTAATAGTTATTTATAATAATTTATTAATTTTAAGAAATTTTCAATGTACGTAATTGTTGTGGTTTATCTGATTCACGTGTTGTTTGTGATTGGTGTTTAATCCAAATATCCCGAAATACATAATCTTCAACTTATTTTGTTGAAGTTATGTCTTAAATAAAGAAGACTTTATGAAAGTGTTAATGAAGTGTTTGTTATCTAATATGTTCAGATAAGAAAACAACAAATAATAAAAGAAGTATAGAAAGAACAATGAACTAATCTGAGTCCACAGAACATGTTGTGTGTGCTTAAGAAATTTGTACCCCTCAAGTGACCTAGGTTTCCCATTAATTCCTCCAAATATGAAACAAATAAACCATTAAATAAGTAGTGGAACCTCAAAATATGATAATTTCAACAAACTCGAGATGACACCAACAAGTCAAACACAGACACAATCGATCGATTTTGTTTTGTAAGAAATGTTTGCGTAAGAAGGGTAGAATTCGATGTAGAGAGTTGATAGAAAACTTCTTTATGTATAGCTAACAAAGGATAAAGGTCACAACTAATAGGAAAGAATATAATCTTTCAGAAAAGTCACAACACTTTTGAAAAGGCACACCCTTTCAAACGGTCACATCACTTTAGAAAGGACACAAGCTTTCATAAAGGTCAAAACTCTTCTCTATAGTCACAGCCTTTCAAGTAACAATTTATAATTTCTTGTTCACGCCTTTAAAGCCCAACAATCCCCCACATGAATATGTAATGACTATTGTTTAAACATATGCATGAAAAAGTGTGTGATTCGTAAAAAGTGATTGATTGCATCTGGAAAAGTGTGTTTCTCTTTGAACTTTCTTTAGTGAACATATATCGAATGTATTCGATCAATCGGTAGATTTGATATCTTTGAACCGTCAAGCTTTTGATTATAGCTACACAATTAAAGTCTCATAGTAGTCCCTTTAGCTGATTTTGTTTCTCATTATTTTGTTCGTTTTATCCATGAATACATCTTGGATTACAGTTCACACTTACAAATGGATTTGTAAATCTGTTATTTAGTGGATACACTATTTGATATACCTTGTATCAATACGAGAAATCATTTAAAAGTCTTAATGTATTTATTATTGTTACTGAACATTTTATTATCAAGAGAATTGACAATACAAAAATATTTTGACAATGTGGAACCGTCATCCAATAAATTTATTTGATCTCCTTGAACCTAGAACTTGGGATCTGCAGTCTTCTTGGTAGAGTTATTGGTACAATATGTTGTTCTCGGCCATAGTCTCATTCCCTTTGATTTATTAACTCCCTCTCTAGTAAAACCTTTTGTAAGTGTATCCGACACATTATCCTTTCAGTGTACATAGCCAATTATGATATTCAACAAGAGAGTAGTTCTCTAAAGATATTATGTTTACATCATATATGATGATAATTGTCGTTATACATCATTCTCCATGCCCTACCTACTAAAAAATAAATCTCACATGTATGCATAGTAGAGCTAAAAGTTTGGGTAAAAAATAGTTCAAAATTTTTTAGAGTCATTCAACTTCGTAAGCAAACTTATCTAGAGAGATAATCAGTGATTTCATAGTACAGTGCATATTTCTATTTGGAAAGTTTCCAAGAGATTGATCCTCCACAAAGAGAAAATATATATCCACTTGTGGATTTTACTTTATTTGACCTGGTGATTCACTTTGCATCACCATATTATTGTAAAGCGTTTGAATAATAGTTACAATCAAAAAAAAAATTAACTATCTTTAAAACACTCCAAAATTCTTTTCATTGTCATCCAATGAGTTTGACTAAGATTACTTCTTAACTGATTCATCTTATCACAGACACATGCTATATATTATTGTGGACATTCATGACATATATCATAACTCTCAATACTCTAACTTAATCATATTCTAAGTCACTTGTGCCTTGATTCTTTTGAAGTACAAAACTCACATTTATTGGTGTCTTCACTATATTAAAATCTAAATACTTGAACTTGTTAAGCACCTTTTGAATTAGATTAATACCTTCAATGACTATCATGTCGATGTTACTTTTTAGCATATGCTTAGTAGCATTTATGTTAAAAAAGTTCTGTAGCTTTAAACTCTTTTTTCGAGATGAGAATCATAGACTTTTTTATTGCCCAAGCAAGGGAACCCATTTGCCTTTGACCTGACTTTCTGAAATGGGATTCCGAGAAGGTAGAGTTCAATAACCCTGTTCAGTGACCGAGGAGAGGTTGAGAAGAAGACAATGAATGGAATGGTCCGAAAGTCTCTATAGAAGATGGAATAAGTCTTAGTGAAGCTAGTCCATTAATTAGATAGATAACATGTGTGTACGTTATCTATAATAAGAAAAAACCTGGCTCCAGGTAGCGAAAGATAGTATCAAAGGGGAAATTCATTAGGAGAGAAGACCAGGATTCCCTTGGTCCTTCTAAGGACCAGCAGCATACCTGGATTTACTGTCCATCAAGAGAATACCAGTCGTCCAGCTTAGAAACCATTGGACTAGCTGCCAGAGAAGGGGAACTTCAACTAATAAAGAAGAAGAATAAGAAGCATCGCTAGTTAGAATGGACTGGTTGTACCTATCCAATCAATAATTATTTATGTTTGACTCGCTATTCACTCGGTTTTTGGGTCATAATCATTATGTAGGAGAGATGGCCAAGTGGTTTAAGGCGTAGCATTGGAATTGCTATGTAGGCTTTTGTTTACCGAGGGTTCGAATCCCTGTCTTTCCGCACTTTCACCTAATTCACTAATGTTAATGACCGAATATCAAATAGCAATGGAAAAATTGATTCCAACAGTTAGACCTTTTTTTGATATATATTCTCTATTCCTAATTGTTGTTTTTCGGAAAATACTGGAAAGAGTGGACAAGGAATTCAAATTTCCCTGCAGATGTGTTTTGACATCCCACAGCTTCGGCAAATAGCTTAGCCCCGTTCCTCTTCGACGCAAGAGCGCTCGATCAGTGAGCTATTATGCACTCTTTCAAGGGTGGCTACTTCTAGTCAAACCCCCTGGCTGTCTCTGCACCGCTACCTCCATTATCACTTTAACACTGAGCGGTCATTTAGGGGCCTTAGCTGGTGATCCGGGCTCTTTCCCTCTCGACGATGAGGCTTATCCCCCATCGTCTCACTAGCTAACCTTGCCCCCTTGTTATTTTGAGGTCATATCTAGTATTCAGAGTTTTTCTCCATTTGGTACCGCTCTCGCGGCCCCCACCGAAACGGTGCTTTACCCCTAGATGTCCAGTCAACTGCTGCTCCTCAACGCATTTCGCGAGTGTCATTTCACCCCTAACCACAACTCACCCGCTGATTCTTCAACATCAGTCGGTCAGACCTCCACTTAGTTTCACCCAAGCTTCATCCTGGTCATGGATAGATCACCCAGGTTCGGGTCCATTAGCAGTGGCAATTGACCTATAAAGACTCGTTTTCGCTACGGCTCTTGTGGGTTCCCTTAACTAAGCCACTGCCTATGAGTCGCCGGCTCATTCTTCAACAGGCACGCGGTCAGAGCCCTGTCTCCTCCCACTGCTTGGGAGCTTACGCTTTCATGTTCTATTTCACTCCCGGGGGTTCTTTACGCTCACAGTACTACTTTGCTATAGGTCACCCAGGAGTATTTAGCCTTGCAAGGTGGTCCTTGCTGATTCACACGGGATTCCACGTGCCCCATGCTACTAGGGTTAGAGCCTAAGCTAGTGATGCTTTCGGCTACTGGACTTTCGCCATCTAGGGTGCAACATTCGGGCTGCTTTGCCTAGCTCAACGACGCTTGTATTTCTCTCCCACAACCCCGTTTTCACGGTTTAGGCAACTCCCATTTCGCCCGCCGCTACTACGGGAATCGCTTTTGCTTTCTTTTCCTCTAGCTACTAAGATCTTTCAGTTCCCCTGGTTCTCTCTTGCCTGCCCATAGATTCAGCAACAGTTCGAAAGGTTGCTCTAGAGTGCCCTCCTGGGCTGCAATCCAGAAGAACTGGAAACTCGAAAGGACCGGTCAAAGGAATCGATCCAAAGCTCGAGTACAGTACGAGGATCCACTCCGTACCCTTTCAAGGAAGTTAAACGCAATGATAAGCCCCGCCTATTTATTTGCATAGTTGAAAGTCAAACGAAGCGTGGTGACAAAACAAAGAAAATCAACAGGAGAGAGCCTTAAAGGCCTGGCCGATTCCAATTCCAATAATGGTACGATGCTTTAGGGCGGCGAGATTCCTCTTTTATGAGATTAAAGATTAAAAGATGGGGTACTTTTTGAATCTTCCATAAGGGAAAACGCGGATGAAAGACAACTTTAAGATTTATCTACGCTCAGCCAATCTCTGAGGTGAGGGTGCGACGGTCAGTCTAGAGATTGAAAGGAAACTGAAAAAGGATACTTTATCGAATATGCCACGCCCGCGTCTTCCATCAATCTAGAGAATACGGGTCTCTCAAGGGGTCAGGAACACTGTTAACTGCATTCTAAATCAAAGAATGCAGACATGGGAACTGAATAGATAGCTTGGTGCGTGGGAGCTTCCCTAAGAGAAGCATTCATTCATATGGCAGGAGAAGGAGAGGGAGAATCAACATCTTCAGCGTAGGGAACTTTTTCTCATATTCTATATGTTCTAATTGACTCTAAGTCAAATAGCATTCCGTTAGATAGGAACAGATTTGATAAATACTGAGAACTCTCGGATAGAGTATTAGAACGGAAAGATCCATTAGATAATGAACTATTGGTTCTAAGCCATCTGTGACGATTAATCAACAATTCGAAGTCCCTTTCTTGCGTATTCTTGATAAACCAGCGTTTATATATAGATGTAGGAGGATCCATTTGGGAAGTAAGAATCCCCTTTGACATCTCTTCATCTGGAAAAAATTCTTGATGTGAAAACACAGAGCCAGGGGGATGATCTTTGAATAGGAGAAAGAGTGGATCTGCAGGGTCCAAAATTAATTGGCTTATTTGAAAAAGGCCTTGTTCTTTGGAAGATCTATCTTGTGTCTGGTAATGCATGGTTCCACCGCAAGAACCCCGAATCAGTCTCTTGAAGCTCATCCTTTTCATCATAAACGATCCGCTTGCCCCGAAATGACCTGGACCAATAGGGAAATCCCAATTCATTGGGCCGTTCAATACAATCGAATAGAAAGCCCCAAGGGCGCCATATTCTAGGACCCCAAACTATGTGATTGAATAAATCCTCCTGCGGGTCAAGGGCTACTTCTCCCTCCCGTTCATCAAACTTCGATTCATATTTTTCATAGAGAAATCTCTGATCAAGGATAGACCAAGAGCCCTTTTGCATCATATCTAAGGGAATCCGGTCGGGGTGAAGGCATCATTGAGAAATCCCATTGATGCCGTTCACCAGCTGCATGTATTCGAGTCTTGGGCGGCACGATTACCTCTCATAGCAGGTGTATAAATGATGGGTCCGCCGGGTTGAGAGAAACGCAAACTGGTTGTGCTACCTATCACTGGTAAACTTTAATATAAAATACCAGGGATTTGATATCGCAGGTTTGATTTCTACTCTACTCGTTAAAGGGTTCAAATTTTTACCATGATCAAGAGAGATAACGACATGATTGATAGTCTAAATAAAAAAGGTTTGACCGCCTCTACGATGATGCGCCTATGCGGGAGGAGGTAAAATATGTACTAATACGGTTTTGGAAGGGCTTGGATCTTTCAGAACCATAAGTATCGTACTACTACTAGTGGTTCAGGTGATGTAGCAGAGGTGAATACAAATTTATGTTCCGGTGAGTTGAGCGCAAATAGTAGTTCAGATTCAAGTTGGTTTAGTGAGGGCAACAGCGAAAGTCACCGAATGGCTTAGTACAGTCTCTAGGCTTTTCTGCGCTTTCATTGGATTAGTTTCCGGATAGGGAACAAGGTTAGCACCATCCCGGGTGTTAGGATATATTTGTAATGTAGAATATTATGTTAATAAAAAAACACATGGAGTCATTTTTGCATCCTTTCATCAATACCTAGCACCGGGTATCCTTAACGCCTGCCACCAGGCCATAACCACAATTACACTATACTGTCGCCATACAGTCTCATAGACCCGCATCTTTTAAAAAGACGAATTGGTACGTATGGGCTTCCGCCATCAATCTTATCATGCGATAGGCATCTTATGCTGCGGCAAGCATACTATGATGCGATATTTATAGGCGGGGAAGTAGCCTTGTAGTCTTGCTCGTTCATCCTCGGGGAACTGAAATCCCTTGAGATAGGAAAAAAAATAGTGAGGTAGTGGAGAACTAAGAAAGATTATCTTTTCAAGGCTAGAAGTGCTATAAAGGAAAGTAGGTAGAAGAAGGAGACAAGAACTATCTTGCTATACCTGAATCAGTTTGACTCAATGCTTGCACTTGGATCTTTCTCCCCAGCTTCTTTCTACGATTCTAGTCAAACCCCACTAGTATGCCTCGAGAGCCTAAGATACTCTTTTTTTTCCTTACCCATATATAACAGTTAGTACCCTCAAAGCCATTGCCTTTCAAGTAGAGCGTCTTTTCAAGTCAGTCTTGTCCTGCGTGCTCATTAGCAAGTGCCTCGGGCCCTGCCTCTCTTTTACAACAATCTCAGCCGAGTGCTTCGTTCCCCTCCTTTTAGGCAAGCTACTTCGTTCCAGCCTTTCTCTTTCTATTTTGAAACACTTTCGGCTTGAACTCTATTCGTTTGAGCTAGCAACCCTTCTCGACCTGTCTTTTCAGACTCATTCCCTTTCTCTTTTGAAACAATTTTAGTTCAAGCACTGGTCGACAGACTCATCTCCAACTATATTTCCGGAATGCACTCCTAGACAGGGAAGCGCAGGTTCGAGCCCAGCTCGTGAAAAGGCCTTTGCTATTAAAGGAGAATGAGCCTTCTCTATCTCCGCAAGACTAATTGTAACATGATCTGGGGAAGCTGTTTAGTAAGGAAAGATCATATCCGCATAGAGAAGCTAGGTCTAGAGCATCAATCTTCTTACTTCCGGCTTACTGAAAGGGAGAATAAGACTCTTTATTTGCCTTAGTTTGCGAAAGACCCCCGGAAATACAAAGAAGAGTAAGAATATAGTTTCTAACAAGTATAAATCTCCAGATTCAGCGAATGGAGCAAGAGCAGGTTTATAGCTGGAAGTCATGTCCCCGGCTAGCGGAGAAATGGAACTATCCTTGCGACTTCTTCCCTAGATTCATTCCTTCCTTTAGGGAAGTTCTAATTCGAGGATTTGAGAGGATTCTCATCCGGCTCTTAATCAGTGAAAGAAGGAGTACAAGAGGTCACACCCGGCAGAACAGTAAACACTTTACCTACGCGACAGTCAAATGAGCATTATACTGAGTCATTGGAAATCGAAGTAAGGGAATTGGAGACTTCCCCAATTGGAGAGAAGAGGAGTGACCTAATCACTTAAGAAGAATCGAAACCATAGAATTCCAACTTCGCCGTCCTTACCTTCAATCCAATCTGATTCTGATTCCGCAGAAAGTCTTTCTAGTTCGGATACGATCACCCAATATAACCCTCCTTAACTTCCCTAGCTTCTTGCCCATCGGGAATGGTGGCACATCCTTCTTTATTGGGCATCTTTCATAGAGGAAACTGCATATTAATCAGGCACACTCTAACCCCTTCCCTCCTAGAGGCGGGTGCTTTACTTCCTGCTCTTTGTCCATTCGGAGAATAGGGTCTGAAAGAACAACTCTTAATAAGATTACATGCTCGACCCAAACTATTCAATATCTCCTGATTCTCTTAAGGCCACAAATCACAAAAAGTCGGGCAAGAGAGCTATCGAAGACTGTTTCCCTGGAAGAAGAGCTGGGCAAAGACTAAGGGAATATCTTTTCATCGCTATAAGGCAGATGAATTTTGATATCAATAAAGAGAAAGACTTTCTTCTAAAATGCTAGATCCCATCATTCATGCTTCTGGTTCCGTGGAAGGTGAAAGGGCTAGGGACAGAACTCCGGGCACATAACTCCTGGGGGAGCACTCTCCAGGGACATAACAGCATTCTGTCACCGTGAGCTTAGGGCATTGGATTAGGATTCCCGCGAATATCTTAACTGATTGTTTGCTGTTCAAGAATTCTTTTTTAGGCAGTTCATAAAACATCATTTGATGCTTCTGACACATATGATATGAAAGAAGATGAGTCTTTATTCGCCTTATCAGGCATAATTTCTTTTCAAGAAAGAGGCAGAGGATATGAGCTTGACACCGCAGCTAGGCGTGGTTCCGCAGACTGTATACGTGGTAGGGCACGCTTAATAAAGTATGTTTCCAAGCCCGCAGATTCAAGAGTTAAGTTAGAGGCTGACTAGTTAAACAGGAAATTCAAATGAAAGAAGGTTCTTTCACCTTATATTGATTCTTTGTTCCTGCTAATTCTCATAGATGACTACCCGAGAATCACTCACTCTACTATAAGACCACTAAGAGGGATTAGATTACCAACCCCTCTTTCTAACTATAACTTCAGAACAACTATGCTTGTCGCCCGCTAAAGTAAAGCAATTGTCGTAGCTCCAACTGAAGCAATTGTCGCAGTTCCAGCTGAAGCAATTGTAACTGTTCTGGTGGATCAAAGCTACTCAAAAACCGTGATAGGTGCTTGAGATCAGAACTGCTTACAGCAGCCTTGACCTGGTCCAATGGAAAGGGAAAGTTGAAAAAAAAGAGTGTTTCAATCAACAAATGATTCGATACATATAAAGATGCTACTTGAACTCGACTCCGTGAAACCTTGTTTGAGCGAGAGGAACGGACAACAGATAAAGAGTTGTAGCTATGTACTATAGAAATTGGAATAAGAGCTTTACGGTCACGTGGAAGGTCTTCGGGGAACCAAAAAGCGCTCCATACGAGGCCGATCCGATCTCCTTTGTGTAGCCGTTCAAGTGCTGATAGACTGCGAGGTCCTGTTGTTTTTTGTTTGCATGGACTGAACATGGTCCCTAGCTGTGAACGTATGTGTTGACTTCGTGAAACCTTAGTAGGATGGTTCACTGGAGATTCAGTGTGCTCGACTTTTCCATTTTTTCTTTGTATTTGCCTCCAACAGTTGACTGGGCTATAGCTAAACCTGCCCTTTGTCTAAAGATGTGAATAGTCTATTTTTTAGAGCGAGGGCGAATTGGATGATTCAACAAACAATTCTTCAGATGTTGAATCATGCCATTTTGCTGATTCAACTTTCTTCCTTCTCAGGTATATTTTAATACCACTCTTTCAGTGTTTAAAAAATGCTTCAGCTGAAGAATCATGCTATTTACATGATTCAACTTACTCTTCTCAGGAAGCTCCTAATCTTACTGGCAGTTGAATCATGTCATTTAGGTGATTGATTCCTCTTACATCAGTGTATGTAATACGAACACTAACATCACAGGAAGGAAGTTTGACTATTTTGTAGGGCTGCTCTCTTCTGCGTCGACTGCTATGTGCTAAAGGCTGCGGAATAAGAGCGGTAAGCCTTTATGGATTCAACCATCTTTTCTTGGCCTTGAATATTAAGCCCAATCTGTGGTTTTGTCATACAATAAGATCCAATTTATTTGGACTCGTTAGGTTTGGCCCATTACCTTGAGTTAGGCCGAACCTGTACACCTTTTGTCATGAAGATGTGATCTTATCCACCGATGCGTCCAGGCCTCATGCTTCGAGTTGTGAGGCAATCCAGAGACAAGAATGATTTTGTTCCAGAGATCATGCTTTGTCTTTGCCAAGTTGAATAAAGCAGTTCAACTGCACGCAGGTTTCGGTTTTTAGGTGAGTTCCGTGCATCGAATCCATTTGTAGCAGAATTTCCAAATATATAGGGGTAAGACTCAGATTAGAGATTATATAGAAGCACCCCCAACCCCCTTCTTTTTCCTTCCTTCGAGTAGGTCCGCTCACTGGAAAGTTAGGTCAACAGAAAGGTTCCATCCTCCAAGGAATATCGTAGAACAGTCTAAAGGCGATGACATTCCTTGTGGCAAGAGTCGACCTCTAGGGTATCGAGGAAGGTTGGAGAATATAGTTACAGAGTTCATCAGTCCAAGTCTCAGAAGAGAGACTCCTACGCCATCCATTCTTCCAGTATGAACTAGTTAAAGAGCATACATCCTAGAAGACAAAACTAACTTTTCCCCTTTCCTTAGAGTCCAGTGTCCCAAGGGCCCCCTTTCTTTGCCCCTTAGATCGCTAGCTGACTTGCCAGTGCTTGGATTTCGAACTCTAAGAGAAGATTTCTGGAATTTGCTCACATCCGATTCGATGGCATCTGTCCGCTTTCTACCCTTTGCAAGCATGCTACTGACTCGATGGACAAAGTCAAGGTACTGCTTTGCCTCGTCATTGACTTGGATCACATCATCCTGAACTTTTGATCCTATATCGTCCATTTTTCTTGGTGTTGTGGGTCTCAGTCTTCTAATGTCAGCTCTCTTGTCAGGCTAATCGATCTCTTCTTGATTGGCCCTAACTAAATGATCGATCTGACGAAGATTCCCATGTAGATATATGAAAATCCAAACCAAATGGGAATCCTAGGTATAGGCAAGGGTCGGAGGGATGAGAGAGCAAGCTGGCGTGGGGGGAAAAGGCAAGAACATCCAAGCAAAGCAAGCCCGACAGGGTATGATGAAAAGCTCTCACCAGGATTGTCTTTCTAGATCGATTGATCAACATTTCCCTCTGTGTGATCGCTGAGAAGCGTTCTAAATACTTTTCGACAAGGCGAGAGTTCCAACAAAAATGGGATCTTCTTCTATGGAAGCTAACGTGGATGTTCCACCGGCACCGGAGTTCGAAGGTCACGGTCATCGGAGCAATCAACGGAGTCTTTCCTTCCGTAACGGTGAAAATCCCTTATTCTAAGGAAATCTTTTTGGTAAGAAAGCATGTCCTAGAAGGAAGCCCGCCCGCAAGAACTCTGGTTAAGTTCCCTCCACCGCAACCGACATAACATAAACAAAGAAGGGACTGGTCCCCATGGTCGCCTTCGTTCGTAAGGTAAAAACGAATAGACATTCTTGTCTTGGCTCTGGTGACGCATGCACATGACTGGTCAAGAAAGTTCTTATTTTTTGATTTCGCTTTCGCTACGGCTACACTCAAGTGGCTCCCCCTTAACAAGACTCCCTCCCACCAGAAGAAAGATTGATCGCTTTCGGCAACCTAGGGCTCCGTTGCGTGTGCTCGAGGTAGAAGTTCTTTTTTAGAAAGATGTGAATGGGAAAAAATTCTGACTACCGGTAGCGAATGCTTTTGAAATGATTTGAAGGTAGAAGGTTGTTTCCTTATAGCTCCAGAAGCATTGTCTGAAGTAATAAGAAGAGGGAAGTGACCCTCTGAAGTTCTTTTTCTTTGATTCCAATGACCGATATCGTACAAGACGGAAGTCATGAGCGTTAGCGAAGATAGGTATAGGTCTTAGATTAGAGTGGCAGTGCCCCTCGGGAAAAAGGAAACCTAGCTATTCTTTTTGTTCTTAAGTATAAGAGAAACATTTAGGAAGGATGAGAGAAGAAGTTGCTCCAGCGGTGCAAGAGTTAGCGCTGATACTCTTTCTAGAGATTGGGATAGTGTTCAATCATCCGGTGCTCTTGTCGGTCTTGGTGGTAAGGCAGTAGGTCTCTAAGAATCTGTTCTTGAAGCAGTGTGGATGAGAAGATGCAATAGCCGGGAACAAGCGGAACTGGAATTCTCACTTGAAATAGCGTATTAAAAAGAGAGGTTCTCCTTGTCGAGAGAGATTTGAGATATTATCTTCGAATTGAATAATCTATTAAATAGAAGTAATTCATCATCATTCGGTTAGGATCAATCTAAACCAACCCATCATATTATGTATACGATTCAACATGCTAACTATTAAACAACTTATTGGAAATACAAGACAGCCAATCAGAAATATCATTAAATCCCCCGCTCTTCGGGGGTGCCCTCAGCATCGAGGAACATGTTCTAGGGTGTATGTGCGACTCGTTTAGATCATGAGATGGCACAAAAAATCAAGAAAACTACTTTTACAGTATCAACAATCAGTACCGGTGAATGGGATAGGGATAGGAAAAAGAGAGATTTTCATCATTTGTGGATCACTCGGATAAACGCAGTAATTCGTGAAAGGGGAGTATCCTATAGTTATAATAGAAGGGAAGTATTACCCTATAGTTATAGTAGATTAATACACGATCTGTACAAGAGAGAGTTGCTTCTCAACCGTAAAATACTTGCACAAATAGCTATATCAAATAGGAATTCTCTGTCTCCCCGATGCGGAAGCGAACTAACTACCTAAACGAGCAAGTTAACTTTCTTTCTTAAAGGAAGAACTGTAATCCGCTGCTTGAGTCACTGGTGTTCTGAAGCCAAGCCAAAAGTGGGATGTGTCTTTGGCTAAAGGCTGGGAATCAAGCCAGTGAGTTTCAGGGAAAAGGGATTACTTCTTCCATTCCTAACCTAATCTAGCAGTGAGACATACAACCTAAGGCAAAATATCGGGCTAACGCAGAGTGAATGCTACTAAGGCTGAATCGAAAGGAAGAGCTTATATGCTACATAAACTTTTTCCATTCACAGCGGATGTGCGACTAAGAGTTAGGACTGAAAGTCAGGAATTCCCAGTGCCTGTAAGATGTAAGAGCATAGCTAGATTGCAGAGATAGTAAAGAGTTCACATACACTATAGTAACTGCTTAACTCTAAATCAGTGACAGCTTTCAATCTATTGTAGCTTATATGATCTACTAGTGAGACAGTTGATATGCCACTTTTTCTATAGAAGAAGGATGACCTCAGCAGCTAAATCGTACCTCGAAGTTAACCTTGTTAGGGTTCTTTCACTGATCCTTAGATATGGTTGACTTGACTGATTCGTCACATGGGCCTTAGCTTAGATTGGACAAGTAAACTTCTGGGCCCAATAGAAACGAAGGAAAAGCCCTAAAAAATGAACAAAGAGAACTGAGTTGTCCATGCTTTATCCGTCTCTGCTTCGTGGGACTAACCAAAGAGATGATGAACTCACACTTGCTGGTAAAGTAGTCCTCGGAGGAAAAACTTATTACAGGACCGGACTGATGCTGCGGGATGTAGCAGAAAGGGGTGTAACAAAACTTGCAGCGAAAAGCACTGAAATAAGTTCCAACTCAAAGATCAGGGAGGGAAACTCTGACTCTTCTCTTACCTCGTACCATGCCTATTAGACCTCCTATCGAGTGAAAGTCTTCGCTTGTATCCAAACCTCCTATTCAACTCTAACTTATTCAACTTGCACCAAGCTTGGTTGTACTTAGATAGTAAATTCAATTAGGAGCACAACGTATTCTCTAGGAGATCATATACAAAATATATGGGGGAAGAAATGAGAGGGCCTAACTCTCCATAGGCCGCTTGCACTCGCTCGCCTGGCACGACAAAAGAAAGTCAAACTCGATTGAAGGCAGGAAAAAGGAGAGCAACTTCAACTAGCTCACAGAAAATCGAACATAAATAAAGGGACGCCGTTGGCTTAATCGCTTTCTTATCAATTGAATTCTCTTTTTTAGGATATTCTTTGAAGCTTGATACGCAGATGAGTAATTCAATAGATTTTATACTCGTTTACTCTTGAAAGTATGGTTTGCTCACCCTAAGTGAGGAAAAGTCGTATAGAAACAAAGGGCTTGCTTCCGCATAAGAGCATAAGATAAGAATGGTCTGGTGTCCCAGTTCATTCAGACCTGTAGTTAGCTCAGCTTGAGCAACACTTTACAACCGAAGCGAACAACGGGAGGCGAGCCCTATTAGGATAGGATTTTTCGTGCATTCTTCCTCTTTCTCTTCTTTTTGTTACGAATCTTCTTTGGAGTGAAAACTCTCCCTAATAAAGACTCAACTCACTATTCTATTTGTACTTCCTTTATCATGGGCTTTCGAGCGAGGAAAAAAAGGAGGGAAATTACGTGTGATGACAGGAAAACCGCTATTTCCTTGGTCTTTAGTCTGCTCTCATACGAAGCTTAGGGTGATCAAACCATACCATTCACCTTAGAGCCCCGCATATGAGTTTGTGGACATCCATTTGCATCATTTCTTTGAAAAGCTCTCACGAGATCTCGTTGGGATGCCCTACAAAATGAAAAGGAAGTCGCAGGAGCAAGTTAAGAGTTAGAATTCCCCGACTCCGTTCCTATTTATTAGCCTTCTTTCTACTTCAACATCAACTTCGTTAGCTAAATATCTGATCCTTTCCCATCTTTGGCTGCCTGTTAGGAGAATTATGTTGGACCTATGCGATCTCGTTACAACGTTATTTTTTTAACAGAGATTTCTGGTGAAAACTTCAATCTTGAAGCATGGGAGCTTCTTAAGATGTGCATGAACAACTGCAGGCCCGACTTGTCATCGAGACTCCTGCCCCAAATTAAGGGATTCGACGACTTGTGCACTAAAGCTCATGATGTGGATTCGAACCACTGCTTCTCCTTATTGTCATGAGCGGGTCTGTCGTCCTCCTCATTATAGTCCTCCTAGAATCCAGAGCATTTCATCGAAATACATCCTGTCTTTTAACCTTAGTAGTCCTATACATAGTCAGTACTATAGCCCCAATCATGGCTACTAATAAAATAAGACTAGAAACCAAAAACAAGACGAAATAGTAGGTATAAAGTAAATTGCCCAATGTTTCCAAATTAGTCCAACTTCGTACCTTTCCGGCATAAACCGTATATCTTAGAGAGGTCGTATTTCTTTGGGTTGGTAGTAATGGAATGCTTTCGTTATCGAAAATAAAGAACATCTCCAACCAAAAGATAAGTCCAATAATACCACTCACTGGTAAATAGCGCAATACTTCTTCGTGAATCTCCACTATTTGAATATGGAACATCATAGCAACGAATAGGAATGAAACGTGTATAGCTCCTATATAAACTACTTGGAAGATCATAGAGAAGAAGTCGAGACCTAACAAAAGAAGTAAACCTGAAGTTTTGTGAAAGACTGGGATGAGAAACAAAACGGAATGTACCAGATTTTTATCACGTACAACCATCAAACCAGAGACCAAAGCAGGGCTCGACAAAATGGAAAGTATCATAGTACGTCGTCCTTCCCTGAAATTGAACTTTCATGCTGGAGCAAGAACTAGCATGAAAGTCCATCTATTACGACCAGCGCGGTTGTTCCTATTTCATTTTTTTCTTCCAAGCCCTTCTTAGAAAGCACTCACTGAGTTACTTATGGAATCTCAAATCTCTCTCGACGCCGTGAATTCTTTAGCTGTCCAGATCGATTAGAGGTTCGGCTTCCTTCTCCCCCACCTTTTAGCCTTCTGGACCCCTGGAAAAAAAAAGAAAGCTGAAATCAAATAGAAAGAAGAGAAATTGGGCCATCTTTCCCAAGAGACGCCACCTTCTCTCAGGCCAGCAGTCTTCTACTTCTAGTCAACTACTCTATGACGGGCTTCCCTCTTTCCTTGGCTCTGCTCACTCGTCTGCTCTCCGCCCCAGCAAGTGATAATTGAAAAATGATGTTTCCTTTCTTTACAGTCAAGTGGCTTCCGCACCTACATTAAGATTGAAAACGAAAACTTGTTTTAAAAAAAAGGCAATCAATCAGAAAAAAGAAAAAATATGGAAATAGTGAATCAATATCTAGATGGATCCCTATCTTTATCTCTATCCACGAGGATACCTATCTATATGGAGAGATATCTATCTATGAATCGGCCTACACTATCCTCTATCCGGATAGATATGTCCCTATGAGCGACTACGCCGATCTTTATATGTTTTTGCCACGTCCCTTTCCACTCGGAAGAAGAAGGTTTAGATCTTTCAATCTTATGTCGTGAGGTATGTGACCTATGTTAGGTCCATAAGATACCACAACCTTTGGTGTTCTATGATTCTCCTCCGAATAATGAGTAGGTAGTTCGATCCTTTTTATTTTGATCTTTTTAGTAAACTGATGGGGGGTGCAGAGCAATAGGTCGAATTACTATATAAAGAAGAGTTGTAAACTATAGGACTTCTTGTTCGAGTAGGAATATTTCAGTTTTTCTCGTTCCTTCTCTTCGATAAGAATAGGGATTTCAAATGATAAAAATTCCTCTTCATTCTTATGTGCTCAGCGAAAGAACTGCCTAAGCATACTTTTTCGGATCCAAACTTCATTGTTATTTCTAAGTCTTCTTTTTGCATAGAAGAACGCAACTGTTGCAAAAACCGGGATTTTAGAAGTAGGCGGCATCCCCTCTTAGTTTTGAGTAGGCGGAACCATTCTGTTTTGGTTCTTCTCCACGGGTGATTCAGGAATTTTCCTATTCTTTTCTCAACTGAGATTTCGATATAGAAGGATCTCTTTATTACTTCACCGCGGGTTCTCGCATCATTTTCTTGAAAAGATATTATATCACCGTGGGAGAGTTTAAAATGAGTAATGTTAACCATTCCATTATTCACACAAACCCTTCGATGACTTATCGTCTGCCTTGCTTGAGGAATAGTTTCACAAAAATGGAGACGAATCGGGATAACGTCCGATCTTGTTTATGGATTGAGTAGAAAGGGGATATGTTAAGTTCGTTCTCTTCCTTTGTGCATCTCTGTGATGGGTAAATCTCCATAAAAAGGGACAACTTTCATGTAGTTTGTGATTGGATGTAACTGTTAAGATTTTCTCTAGCATAACTCTTTCTCTTAATAGATCTCTTCTTGTTCCTCAATCTTCCGAGAATACGGTGTTTTATTATTGTAAGTTCTCTGTTCCAAACATTTCATGAAAGTAGAAAACAAGTTTTAAATCTTAATGCAGGCAAGGCATATCTCGTTGAATCAGTATTTTTCGCCACATCGCGTATAAGGGGAATCGAACCCCCTCTGTTGCTGGCGGGCAGATGTATAATTTACTACTTCGATCCAACAACTTTTTAGGAGTAGGTTTTGGCTTTCCCCCCTCCTTACAGTCAAGTGGATGAACGCCCCTTTCTTCTTATTAGTCTGATAGGTTTGGAACCCTTTCCCCTTTTAATATAATAATACGGTAAGCTTCCAAAGCTCCTTTGTTCAGCTGGTGCGCAGGAGGGCACTTTCGTTTTCCCCCTAACCTTAACAAGGGGCTTTCATGAATAGGGATTTCCCACCAGCAAACTTCTCTTCCTATCACTTCACTTCGTTCTAGAAATCTTATCTCTCCGGGCCGGGCGAAGGGGAAGGAAGGGTTGGGTGGTCCGAGAACAACAACGAGAGAGGGCTCGTAGCCCCCCCTCTCACTCTTCCCCACGCCTATTTGTTCACCCGAGATGCAGAACTCTTTTTTCTTTTTTTAATGAATAGATAGAGCCATGATACATTCCGAAATATTGTAAAGGTAAATAGACTCTTTTCGACCCCTTTTCGATGTCTGCCTGAGGACCTATGTTAATGTTTTGGAAAGGGGATGTTCGCCTTTGTAACAAATAGACCCACGATACGGACTAATATATGTTCTTACCCGCAAGCATAAGTAAGATCTATTCATCGTTGGTCAGTCCCCCACGACAGGGCTTCTCGCTTTTCATGAATGTGTCTCCCCCTCTGCTTATGTGAGTTTTACCTGCCTTTTACTTTGCTTGCTTCTGACTCTCTATGAGCCCTTACTTTTTCGGAGGGTCGGCGGGGCATGGGAGCCTCAGCTCATGCATCCGTTTACTGAAATAACCTCTTCTCTCCCACTTCCTTCTATTCAAAAGGCGAGCAGCCCTTAAACAAAAAGGCCCTAAAAGGGTTCTTCTTCATATATTACATAAGACCTAAAGTCGGTAACCCCGAAAGCTGAAATCAGCATAGTGGGTTTTGGCTTGCCCCTTTCTATCTTATTAGTCAAACCTAAACGTCCTTATTTCAAAAAACAGCGCTAACACCCTATCTATAGTAAGGGGCCTTTTCGATTGAATTTCCCACTTGATTTCGGACTGTCAAATAGAAAGACTCTTTGTTAGCTCTTCGTGCCTCCTTGACTTCTCAAACTGAACTAAGACTGTCCAACTAGAGTATAGCCGGAAGGAGCTCTTTTTGTATTGAAAGTATTTTCAAATAGCAATCCATCGCTTCGGTAATAAGACTTAGAGTAAACAAACGATTCAAGCTCCTTACAGAAGGTAGTTCAGCTTGATAACTCGATAAGCTGTATTGACAGAGCAAAACCACTCTTTCAAAGGGGGGATCAATCCCAACTTATTCTTCTTATCCTAAAAGTCTATTCATTGAAGTAAATTATCCAAAAAGTCTCCTTACTAGACCTAAAATCCTTTCATCGCTTTCAGATACAAAGAAGTTGGACTAGTTATTAGACCAACTATGTCACGCTCTCTCTTTCAAACAAAGCCAAAAGAGCACATCTAGTTGAAAGACTCTCATTCTTATTTAGAATGGGAAGATCTTTCAGTTCGTAAAAGCTTAAGCTTAAAAGCTTTATCCATAAGTTATGAGAGGAGACTTTTAAAAAACCGTCATGCCTTCTCTGGAGATAGAGATCTTACTGCTACCTTCGAGTCTGACAATCTAGTTTTCTAGGCTTTTAGCTTTTAGAATCCCCTTTCTCTCTGATCCTTCGTGCGTTCTTTATCCTATTCCGATTCGATTTAGCTTTCTTTTAGTTACTATATCTTTATTTTGAAGAAAGGTGGATCTATGGGGAAAAGGATAAATATATAGTATCAATAATAAGATAGTTTTATTTTCTTATTTCCACATGTGTATTGTCTAATCTATGAGAATCAAGCTTTTCCCCTTCTATAAGCGCATATAGGGAAGTGGGCCCTCGACTATTGAGAGGACTCCTATTGTCTTTCTTTTATTTACTGGAGCTTCTTGTTCCCGCGCGCCCCTGGTATCGAGACCCCAGGTAATCTCTTGCAGGGCGCACAAGGCAAGGCCCTTAGTCTTACCTCATGCAGTTTCTACTTTCTTGTTGGCTTGGTTGTGCTTTCCTTCCTCTGTGGAGAGAAGACAGAAAAAGGATGTTTCCCCGCTTTCCGTCCGTCGTGTATTCCCCCTTATGTCTTCTGTAAGAACGAGAGGGATGGGCTCCCCGCTAACACTTTTTCAGCTATTCCCCCTTCCAAGGATGCTTTCTCGAGCCTTTTTCCCTCATCCCTTTTGGTTTGGGGACGACAAGTACTTCGTCTCGAGTAGGACACCGGTGATCTCTACATTCACCTATGTAATTTCTAAATCTGCTTTCAAGCAGCTCCGTTTTCTAAGGGAGAGTGGACTATAAAAAGGAGAAGCGTCATGCATCATGCTTTTGTAGACTAGCTTGTATACATTAAAGAAAGTGGCTTCCTCAATTAAACTAGCTTCCTCATCTTCTCTTCCCCCCAACAACTTCACTCCGGAGGAATCGCATATTATTAAGCGAGAAGATCAGACTCTTATTATTGAATTTACATTGTTTGCACGTAATAGCTCATTCTCTATATTTTTTTTATGCTCAATATTTCCGTTTTCCTTTTTTAGTCTAAAAGGAAAGCGAAGTGACTATCATCGGATAGTCACGAGCGCTTAGAGGTATGAAGTTAAGCGAATATTACTATCTGAAGGAGCTTAGCTTCTTAAAGGACTCTTAATAAAGAAAGCTTTTTTAAGAAAGCAAACCTTTCAAGTAGGGCTTGAAAGAAGGCAGGCGATCCGATCAGAAGATTAAGAAGATAGACGAGAAGATAAGGGGCGAAGGACTTTTTGAAATCCGATCGGTGTAAACATGATTTAAATTTTTCTTTGTCCTTTCTTAAGAGACTCTGGACGCTTCTTTTCCTAAGCCCCAAGCATCCGGTTACCTTTGCGGATCTCCGCCGCCTGCTTTTGCGCTATTGTTACTTACGACGTCTCTTCTCTTACTCAATTCCTGACTAGTTGTTGTTTTTCTAAGGACCGAAATAAGAGGTTTCATCTTTTCGGGGTATTTAACATAACGAATAATTCTTTATTGGAAAAGTCTCAAAATTTCAAACAATTTTGATCGGTATTCAACTAAGGGCCCCTTTAAGTAAGATGGGAGCCAATACAAAGCTAACAAGCTTTCTTAAACGGGAACCCTGATCTAGATACAGTAGGATCAATTGAGTTAGCAAATATAATTTGCGTACAACCATCCCTTTCCTTTTATTTTGGAATTTGGCAGTATTTAAATAAAAAATAACCTACAATAAGGTTTTCTTCCTTAAACACTAACTCGGCCAAGACTCACCAATAAGGTAACTCGTCCCTGTGTTTTTTGGATCAAATCCTGTGACAATTCTCCACTCATGTCCTTCCAGAGCTGGGTAAGTGATCTTCAAGGTCATCTCCCCGATCCATTCTTCCCAGCGCCCCTCAATTAAATCCATAACTGTTGTTGCTTGTGCAGGAGTAACTAGAGAACTTCAAATTGCAATAAAAAAGTTGTAAACTAAGAAAGACCGGAAGTCCATGCGAGCCGGGCTGATATTAACCAAAAAGATACCCTCCTCAAAAGGGCTTGAAATCAAAGACCCAGTCAGGGATAGAGTTGAGAATGACATTATAATTGAACAACTCTGTAGGAGTACTAATATGTTTTGTAAGGGTATAGGTTATTTAATTGAGTGAAATTAGGCCAGTAGACTTTCTGAATGTGATAGCTGAGATCTGTGATTCTTCGCTCGATCAATTCTTGCCATCACGCTCTGGCTTTAGCATCTGCCGAGCACATCTAAGCGAAAAATAGAAAAAAGTGTCTAGATTTCAATTGGATACCCTTTTTCTCTGTTCCAGGTACAAGTCAAGTTGAATTTAAAAAAAAATTCAGTGTTAGAAGTATTCAAATCCATAAATTCACTACGAAACTAGGCCGGAACCAATTTGAGACTTTGGAAAACTTCAAATAATAAACTGAAACTATCAATCATATTAATATTAAATCTATCTCCACATAGAAGTGTTGGAAAAGAAAGTTATCTGAGAGGAAGAGGTTGACTATAAACTTCATCTATCTACGGACCTCAGGGAGTTTTTCTAGAGCTGAATTGCGTGTGCACTTCAGCTAGAGCAGAATCACGTGTGTACTTGGTGTATAATCTTATCAGTATCTTCCATCAGAAACCAAAATCGGCAACGAATATGTCCTTTAGACTTTGCTAGAAATGGCCGAATACTAAAAAATCGGTGGAAAACCAGCTTAAGCTGGTTGTACTTTGAAGTTCGTTCAATTCACACAGGCAGGGTGATTGAGGTGCGTGATTTAACATCTAAGTTTCACACAAGGAACCACCTGCTTCTAAGGATAAACTACGATATTTGATGGACTGGTAGGTCAGCCACGTAATTTATCCCTCAAGCTGAACGAACTTGACCTGCTCCTTTAGTTTAGAGCTATAGAGTTTACTTGCTTCTCACTAACGGCAGAATCATGAGCTTCATCACTCGACTCTAAACCAAAGTAAAAACACTCGGCAATAGGATGAAAAACCTTCACTCCGGAAGGGTAGGTTCCATACTGACAAGACCTCCTATCCCAGAATACGCTCATTTCACACCAACTAAAGCGGAACTTAATCACCAAGGTAGAGTTGTATAAAGCCCTAATGTAACTGAACGAAGTGGAAAACCCGTAATACGAGAGCAAAAACCTTCTGTGTGTCAGAAGAAAAGCTTAATCAAGTTAAGTAGGATGTAGATCGAGCGCAATAAGCTACAGGAGTGATTATATCGCTTTGGAAGGAAAAAAGCATGTCAAATAAGGTCCTCACTCAACTCTCAGGCTGTCTAGGAATAGCTCCACCAGACATAGAAGAAAGGAGTGTAGGATTGGTAAGCTTTGCCGGAAAGAAGCTATTCGACAAATTCAAAAGGTACTACCGGCGAATCCCGCTTGCTTCGGAGCGTGCTATTGCGTGAAGCGGAAAGGACAGCGGAAGACCACACCAGACAGGGAAAATGAGGATTAGATATTTCGTCAACCACCAATTGAGCGTGATACGTTTATCTGTTAAAAAGTACCATCCAGACAGTAAAAATTTAGGGCATATGACTAGTAAGGTAAATCAACCTATCGTATCGACGAGATGCAACAAGAAGAAAATTAACAGACTATGAAAAAGAATTTCTTCTCATTTATGCTTGTCTCAATCATGGGCGGTTGAAAAGAGCTCCTCCGATCCTATCATTACATAAGCCGAAAGTTCAATAGATGAGGAGCCGGATGACATTTTTAGTCAATACCAAAAGCGTAAAAGATTTACAAGCGAAGAGTGAAGACCAGGAAATTTCCTTCTTAATAGAGTAAGGGCAAAGGAAAGTCTTCCGATCTTTGATCCCCCGATTCAGGAGCGATTGAAGAGAATACAATAAAAGAATGCAAGGAAGGGTTCCCCCAGGAAAGACATCTCGACTGCTACAAAAATTAGGTTATCGACCAGTAATGCGACTTGTAGAAGACTCCCTCCCTATACCTAGCGGAGTTGGCACTAATAAGGAGAGCAGAAAGCAGCTACCTGCCATCAAAAGATCCACGACTTTAAGATCCGCATGCAAGTGAAGATCCTCTTATTCTTTGAGATGACAAAGCTCCCCACTAGACGCAAATTGCCGAATCAACACCAGGCAGTATAGGAGTGCTTTATCTGATCGGCGTTCCCCAGACCAGAACTGAAAGGACATACCAGCCCCCGAAGGATTATCGGGCATTCTTTCATGTCGGGAGGAGGAGAAGAAGAAGATAAGGACAACTTTCTTTCTTCAATTCCACTCTTGCTCCAATACCAATAGGATAAATAGAGCTAGCACTTGCTATAAGGGCTTCTGACTATAGGTGCTGGAGTCAGCCTGTCTGAGTATGTAAACTATGTATTGGATACGATAACAAATAATCCTTCTACATCAGCCAATTCTTATTCCATGAGGGACTTCATGAAGCCACATTTTTGGATTTCTCGTTCATCGTATCGACCGACCCAGACCCCATACCTGTCCCCGATGAAAGTCAGGATGAAACCTGCTTTCATTCAAAACCAACTCACTCTAAGTAAAGGAGAGCTTTGCGAAAGTTTAAAAAGGAATTGAGTGAGCTCTCGCCTAAGAGAAGAGTTTAATAAAGCGGAGAGGGATTTTCCGACAACAAAAAAGCTTTTCTCCCCAACCGAGGTGATAGACCACCTTATGGCCGATGTGAATACCAGCCAAAGGGCAAAAAGACGGGGTTGAATGCGACACTACCATTACCAATATCCTCTGGAGCAAGGAAAAGCAACTCTGCCTGGTATCAGTAACGATTAACATATTCTTTTTATTGAGAGAGGGGAACCCTTACTTAAGAATAGAGGGTGGCCGAGCAAAAAAGCAAGGGAAGGGATAAAGGAGAAGTACCCAGCCCCACGCAAATGTGGACTCCCATGGCTTTCTTGAAAAAGAGGCGAGTATCCCTCTCTTTCAATTGAGCTGATCACCTACCTTCGGTAGTTAGAGTTGTGCTCTTCCTGAGCAGCTTGCGTGTGCTTTTGGCGGAGCTACTTCTTCTTACTGGATGCCCGGTGCCCACCAAAGCACAGACTCTACTCACCCCCTACTAGACTAGTCTACGGGCTGGTGAGACTATTCCACTACAGATTGATGGACTTACTAATTTGCTGACTGATTCAAGGAGTTGAGACTGGCGGTTCGGTGATCGAGCGAAGGCTTGGTTCCTCCCTCGCTGCACCGAGGGAAGCCTTTCCCACTTCATCTCTCTTTTATATATATATATATATATATATATATATATATATATATATATATATATTATATATATATATATATATATATTATATAATGTAGATGATGATTTATTGAAGATTTTCTTTCTACAATAAGCCTACAAGATGAATTGGACCTCAGCCCGAAGAGCGCTTCCCTGGCGCTGGCGGAGAGATTGAATGAACGGAACTCCAGCGCACTGATTGAGCTAGCTAGAAGCACGAACTCCTATTTGAGTAAGGCCAGCTGTAAACAAAGAAAACAAGAGATTCGTGGTTGTACCGATAACAATTGACAGCAATTGGCCAGTTTCCTACAGTTGACCGATTGATCCATTAGAGCGGTAAGAGATGATATTTACAAGGATGGGAAGCGGTATCGAACAAGAAGAGCTGGAAGCAAAACACCCTTTGAAAAGTTTCTATCTGATAGGAGGAAGAACTCAACTAGTGAATGAAAGGAAAGATGACGCCCAGGCGAAGTCAACTTATTCAAGAGTCCTCTTTAATTCAGGTAACTAATTAAGCGCATCTATCTACCAGCAAAGACAGGTTAGAATGCTAATCTATGATAGGAGTGCCCCTTACCTTAAATCTTAAGTAGCTCACTGAAGGAAGCGTGAAATTAAGCAAGCAAAGTCTCAACCCGAAATCAATAGCCCGCAAGAAATAGAAAGGAGAAAGCCCAGTATGTATCTTTACTTCCTTGAACTTCTATGGAGGGCTTAGTTAGCGCAGTTGAGTGGCGCTTGTTGAATACCTCTCTACGGCCTGTTCCAGGGAATGCTCTAGTCTATTTCGAACTAGTGGTGGAAAGAGAATGAGAAAGAGAGTCATGAAAGAGAATCAATTTCAAGTAGCAGTACAAGTAGATTACGTAGTAGTGGTAGCTTGTGACCTCTCCTCTGAACCCTATTCTTTTCCACTAACATCTCGCCCGGTAGTAGTAGCTTCCTCCTCACGCCGTCCTGCCCTTATAACAACTCTGGAACCCAAAGCAGTCTTGCAGGAGTGGTAACCCCTGTAGTAAGACTCTTCGGCCTCGTAGTCAATCAACTGATGAGCCTTATCGCCAAAGAAGGGGAGCCTCCTGAAGTTTCAAAAAAAGGAATCGAGAATCATCATAGGTTGTGTTTTAAGTGAAAGAGAGAGACAGGACTTGCTAGTAATTGAATCAATAGGCTCAGGGGCATGCCCCGTATCCGCTGAAAGAGAATCCACTCTTTCACATATATATTAGACCGTAGCACAAGAGACGATTCGCTCTAGTCCC
>JAPDHL010001908.1:160488-171658 GCA_032847665.1 Solanum chilense | reverse complement strand
TCAGAAAATAGCCGAGAAGAAATAAATCTTTTAATAATTTATGTAAGCTCTCATTTGTAGTACTCGATCTATAAAGCCCAACAAGATTTCCATAGAGCGCAAATGTTGCATAATTATCAAAACTTTTCTTTTGTTGGCTTGTTGGAACCAATTCAACATGTTAAAATATATCAACAAATATGAAGATGATTAAAGTTATCAATAGTAAAAGCAAATTACAATAGAAACCTTTGGTGTTTCATTAGTTTAGAGTTTGATGTTACTATGGTGATGAATTTGTGATATTACAGTGATGATGGATATAGATCAACAATTTACACTGTGTTTACCAGGACAGTCTAGTAGATTTCATGTAACTTTAATTTATGTTAAATGCAATGTTTAGGATAGAGAACTGCTATGGCAGGATATACATTAGATGACAACAAATACCGATAGCCCTTGGTTAGTTGGTGGAGACTTTAATGTAGTCTTGAATGCTGATGAAAAGATTGGTGTACAGCCTATTCATGATATTGATTATCGAGACTTTAAAAATGTATCTAGAGTTGGAAATGATTGTATTTTTGAAATATTTGATAGGATTCTTTCTTATCAGCACATGCAACACTGGTTTAATTTTATGGATATTAAACATCTTTTGAAAACATGATCAGATATTGGCCCTATGTTTTTTGAACATAAAAGAGGGTAAGAACACATATAGGAAACCATTCATGTTTCTAATGTTCTAGACTGAACATGATCAATTTATTAAGGTAGTGAGGTAGAATTTGTATATTGATGTGTCCCAAAATCCATTTTTTTTATAAGAAAACATTAAAAGGGTCAAATCTTCTTTGACCTAATGGATCAAGGAATTTTATGCTGGTATTTTTTAACAGGTACTAATCAGGGAAGATGTTGTCAAAAATAAAAGAAAACTATTTGAGGAAGCTCGTAATATTGAAAACAGAAAAAGTATTTCATATAGCCCAGATTGAGTTTAAAAAAACTTGTATTTTTAGAAGGTTTTTTGGCAACAGAAAGTTTCGTATGACTTGTTTGATAGTGGATATAGTAATAGTAGATTTTTTCACAACATTGATAATGTTAGAATGAAAGTGAGATAGTTGTTGAAGATGTTATATTCTATGAGGATCAGTTTCATAAGGATAAAGTTTCTAAATATTTTTTGTTGTTGAGACATATTCCTACTGTTGTTACAAACGAGGAAAATATTTGTTTCTGTGAAGTAAAGGGAGTTTTTTTCAATTTGAAAGGGGATAGTGCTGCAGGTTTTGATGGATTAAATTGTATTTTTTCTTAATGTTGTTGGGAAAGTGTAGAACAACATATTTTCCGCCCTATTTATTCTATCTGTTGGCATTTTATCTAGGTCATTAAACTCTTTATTTGAGGATGATCTATTTCGGGGTTGTGGGATGCCAAAATGGAAAACCAATATAAACAAACTTGCTTATGCAGATAATACTATTATTTTTTCATCTACTAATAGATGCTCACTGGCAAAGATCATGTCAATTTCAAAGAAGTATGAAATTTTTCTAGGACAGAGAATTAGCAATGATAAAAGTGCCTTCGTTTTGCATCAAAATGGAGCAGCTGCTAGAATATTGTTGGTTGAGGTGTAACTGTTTAAATAAACAAAATTTCCACTCACATATTTGGAATTTCCTAAATCAAAACCAAGGAACATGAAGGAGCATTACTGTTATGTTATTACAATGGTCAAATATAAACTACAAGCTTGAAAAAGAAATATTTTATCCTATGGAGGTAAAGAAGTTCCGATTAATAGTCTTTTGCAATGTGTTCGTATTCATTTCTTGTCTGCTATTGTTCCCCCTATATGTGTCCTCAAAGAACTCCGTAGAGTATTGGCTAATGCTTTTAGAGTAATAAAGTGTCAGGAAAGAGCAAGCACTAGGCTGCTTGGAATGAAGTTTGCTTGCAAAAAAAAAGAGGGTAGTCTTTGTTTTATGTCTTTATTTGAGTTATCTCAAGATTTATAAGCTAAACTTTATTGAGGTTCAGAACTCAAATTTCTTTATCGACCAATATAATTTGGAATAAATATTGGAAGAATCAACTCCCTAGTTTGGTACAATGGATGGGTGTATTGCATTTTTGGAAAAATTCATTGATGAACTGGGATATCTTTGAACAACATATTTGGTGGGAACCTAGAGGTTTCACTTTTTAAACATGGTTTCATAACAGGACAAGGTTTTGTTCTTCCTATTCACAACAAATAAAAGTGCAAACTTGCCAGAATTTAACAAATATTAAAACCTATATCGATGAAGATTTTTGGAATTATGAGAAAATGCAAATGTAGTTTCCAGAACATGTAATGGATCATTTCAAATCTTCCATGGATCTGATTAGATAGTTAGATTTAAGTGATAAACCATGGTTGATGGACAATTTTCAGTCAAATGTTCTTGGAATACTACCAGAAGAGAGAGGAGGAAATTGATTCTTATTAGAAGATATGGGTACAACGCATCCCTTTTAAGACATCTTTTTTAGCTTGGAATATGTGGGGAAAAAAATACCATTTGGTACTTTAAAGACACAATGAAATCCTAATGTTTCTCATTTATGTTGTTGCTGCGAGGTTTCAGCTGATGAGACTGTGGATCACTCTCTACAAAAAAAAGAATTGGAAGACTCTTTATGGAGATATTTTGCTAGTGCAACTGGTCTTTTGGGACCACGGGTTTAGGAGAAACATGTTTTGATGAAATAGTAGAATGCTAAAGGTAATTCTAGACAAAGATGACATTTAATGCAATGCTTACTGTTTCTTTGGGAAAGGAGAAATACATTTTTACATCGTGCTTCTGACTATGCTAATAGAGTCGTTTGGGATGTTTCCAACACTACACATACTTTCATTAAGTCTAAATTTAATTATCTCAATAGTCAAAATAATTGGCCTCAGATGGTTGTTGTAATGGATAGTTCAGGCCTATTTTTACATCTACAGTGGTAAGGTATATTTACATCCTTTGGGATGGTTGAAATGTAACACTGATGGGCATCAAGAGGTAATTATGGACCTATCACCATTGAATTTTGTGTTAGGGATTCTTCTTGCCATCTTGTGGGAGTAAGGGGGCTTAGGATCCAAGAAACAGCAAACATAATGGTTGTAGATATGGCTTTTGAGGAAGGACTTAAATATTGTTTGGTAAATGTTTTTAACCATTTAAAATAAAACCAGATTCTTTATCATTGATTTATATGTTAAATGGAGATCAGATTGTTCCTTGGAAGTGACTTTGGAAGTAAATTCATTGATGACAACAATAGTACTACACACCTTAAAGGAGGGAAATACTCTTGCAAATTACTTCACTAATTTAACTTCTAATTTGTAAGGTACTTCTAAATGTAAACAGTTTCAAGATATACAAGTTGCAAGTAGAAGAATCATCAATATAGACATATGGCACTCCTCATCATAGAATAGGAAAATCTATACCTCTGAAGGTTCAGTGGTTGTTAACAAATTGTTCCAGTAGATTGTTATGTACTCATCACCTTGTCTTTATTAGATTCTATTGGTTATATATCATGCACCTAGTGAGAGATTTGAGGTGTATTTTATGATTAAAAAAACCAGGTCGAGTGAATTTGTATTTTCTTTTCTGCTAGATAGTTTATCAAACATTTCACCTATGAGTTTGATTTGACATTCTCTGACTCCCAATTGTGCTGATCTCATATGATTATGGTGTTGTTGCTATACATTTTTAGGCTCAGATTCAATCTCTTTCATTAGTATCTCTTCTCATAGATACAAATCTAGATGGTGGAATTAATTCTATAAGTTGGTCAATCCATCGGATTGGGATTGAAGGAGAGGGATTACTAATATTAGCTACGTTGATCGAGCCCCATTTTTCTATTTGTATAAAAGGAAGAATTGATGATTACGAAAAAAGAAATTTGTAAAGAAGTTTCTTTAATTTACTTACTTCAATAAATCAACAAGGGATATTCATAAGTTCATTGGCTCATGAAGGAGAGCATGTTGCATAGATATAAGGATTAGAAAAAGCTCTAGTAGAAGAGGTTTATGCTTAATCTTACCAGAATGGATCCGCTTACCTAAGCTTATCTACAATGAACTCTTGAACGACGACACAAAGACGATGAAGAGGTTTAGATCAACCTGATATTACAAGCATCAAACCTCATTTTTATCTAGACTTGATTTCTTCTTAGCTCCTTATTATGTTTTAGTTTTTTTTACTTTAGTAATTTGCTGGACCAAATCTCGGTTGGGATTGTTCATTTTATTGACTCCTTTTGTGTTCATAAAAAATGGGCTCTTGCCCACCTTAAACCCAAAAAAAAGAAGTTAATTCCTCTTAAAATACATCTCAATTTTTTTATTAATCGTTAAATTTACAAAGAGTTTTAAGAAAATAAATATTTATTCACAAGAAAAAAAAGACCATCGATTTTTTTAAAAAAGTAATTAGTTCTATTTCATTAGCAATGTATTTTCCCGCCTACACCATGCCTTTATTTATGCCCCACTAAAATGAGATAGAAGTTTAATTAAGTGAGAGAGTTTCAATGGAAACACAACATGGAAAAAAGACATTCAATTTAGTGAAACAAAACTCAATCATTGAAAGGAAGGAAGAGGAAAGTCTATTCGGCTTAATAGAGAGATCACATACTAGTCCAAAAAAGAATTAGAATGAACAGCGAAAGAAGATTAATTCTTACTTCATACTTTTGTCTGTAAAAAAAGAATGCGCTGGTGATTTTAGAAAGCTATCCTTTTTTGCACAGCAACTAGCTCAGTCATTTCCCTCCAATAAACCGACTCTAGTTCGTCCAATTAGGTCGTTTTGAGCACTAGATCTTCTTATTTCATAATTTAGTTCAGATACATTCTAAATTTAATATTTTAGATAATTCGTAAGTACAATTATGTAATTAATGGTGTAATTTTAACAATTAATTCAATTGGTGGTTTAAGAAAACAATGATATTAGTAGTGGACCACTTTAAGAACATCATAATTAATTATGTTTAATAATTAGGGTAGTAAATCATATCATATATTTATGTAAAAGAGATCCCTAAGCCTAAACTTATGTGGTGCCACCACAAGCAAAAATTTCCATTTAAATTTATTTGTTATCAAAACTAGCCTTCCTTTAAAAGATTTTAATTTTATGAAAAGTTGCGACTTTAATGAAGATTTGTGACTTTTATCAAAAGTTGAAATTTTATTAAAAGTAATGACTTTAATGAAGAGTTATCACTTTTATCAAAAGTTTTGACTTTTATGAAAAATTGTGACTTTGAACAAGAGTGGTTACTCAATGAAAAGTTGTAACTTTTATGAAAGGTTATGAACATTCCGAAATGTTGCAATTTTTACAAATAGTTGTAACCTTTCTAATAAGTCATAATAAACATTTTTTCACACCACTCTTTGTTTTATATAAATAGAGGGACTTCCTCTCATTTAAAAATACATAAAATATTATCTTCTTCTAGTAGTTCCAAAAAATTAAATATTCGTGTACTTCGCTCCCGTTGAGTGACATACAGACTCAAATATTTATGTATCAATAAGTTGGTGAATAAAATTTTTCCATCCTGAGAGGATATAATTCTTTAAACTTCTGGTTTTTTAGAGGAATAATTCTCTTAAGAAACATTGTTCATCAAATGGACTTAATTTTTCATTTCTATGTCATTCTATTTTTACATATACTAGTTTGTTTTTTATACTCATTAATTTTCACGCCCCAAGCCTACACACTGGATGTCGCCGGCACCCAATGACCATTGCTGGTCTTGAGCGAACCCTTTACATGGATTACTTAACTCAACCGAAGACTCAAACATACGATATAACCTCAACAAGTAACTTTAATGAAAATAAATAGCAAAGTGGCAACTCATGTCTTAGTAAATTACTAGTGAAAGTAAAGAGTAAGAAAACTAATATCATTTGTCTATGAAGCCTCTAATATAAGGATGGATGTTGGGACAGGACCCTTAATCATCCTAACAACTGAATACTAAATATTTATCTAAAACTAAAGATATCATCTAGAATGAAGGGAGACTCACCAACAGACTCTGAGCTGCTCACTAGATCAACGATGTTGATCCTAGTTACCTGCGTCTACATCATAATACGATGCAGACACACCTGCATCAGTACATTGAATGTACATGTATGTGAGTTACAAGGCTAAACTAAACTTAAGTTGTAAAGGAGTAAGAAGACAAACTTACCTTACCTTTGTTCAACTCATGCATTACTACTGATTTTTATATATTACAGTTTAAAAGTAAATGTTATATAGAGAAAAGTTGTCTTAAAACATGTCGTAAACTTTGAATGTCTATATATGGATACGAAAAATCTTTGAGATGTATGTAAAAGCAAAAATAACTGATGTATATGAAAATAAAATAAGTTCAGAGTAAGCTTCTTTAATCGAAATCATCACTTAAGAGCTACAATGATGATACAGTGTTACTCGGCCCATGCTGCCCGGCCATCGTAACCTTGCTAGAGCATAGGACTTGAAATGTCTAATGGATGCACTAGTATATTATGAAAAGGGTTCATCTAGAAAGTATGACCCTCTTCTACACATGATTGCTGCATGATTTTCATGGAGACTTGAGTTAATATGAACTCACATTCCCACATCAGTTCTTAATACTACTCCCCAAAATACACTGACTCTTATGTTTGTAAATTTACTGATTTTTTGGTTTGAGATTAGTGCTCAAACCTATGATTTGCTAGCTCTCTTGGAAATGATTGTTTCCCTACTTGGTTCATTTCATAAAGCTATAACTTCAACTTGAAAACTAGCCCGTAGGCTCCCTACTTGTTTAAATGTGAAAACATTTGTAACTCTTACGGATTACATAGGTCCATTATAATTCTGGAGAATGAGCTCAACTTTTGACTCTTGCTTAACTTGTTAATTGAGTCTTAAAACAAAGTTAAAAAGGTTTGTTTAAGACTATTGAAAACTTTATAAACTCACTTTTACTTGCTTCTTAACTTTGAAACTTGAATCTTTACTTCTTTGACTTTGATCTTCACTTTCCTTGATTTGGATTATGGGTTCAAGGATCATGATATCAGGTTTGTCGATGATCTCATGATGTTTAGATGCACTTTAGAGTGTTGGAATCAACCATGAACTGTGGGTACATAACTTAGGAACTAGTACGAAAGAATAGTCGAAAAGTGGATCACCCTGGAACTCTAAGAGGCGTGGGGAACCAGAGCCTGATGAATATATACTGTCCACAGGCAATTTGTCACGACCCAAAACCGAGCCGCGACTGGCACCCACACTTACCCTCCTATGTGAGCGAACCAACCAATACAAAACCCAACATTTAAACATAATAAACAAATACAATGCGGAAGACTTAAAACTCAACAACTATTATTATTATTTCCCAAAATCTGGAAGTCATCATCACAAGAACATCTATGATCAAATTACTAAACTAAGAGTATTCTAAGAAACTAAAATACATAAAAAGCTAGTCCATGCCGGAAATTCAAGGCATCAAGACTTGAAGAAGAAGATCCAGTCCAAGCTAGAAGCATTAGCTCACCCTGAAGTCCGGTGTATTAAAGACTGGCTAGAATTACGGTTGTGTTGAAGACGACGGCGCGTTTGCTGCACTTCACAAATAACAAAGAAAGAAACAAACAAGTAGGGGTCAATACAAAACACGGGTACTGAGTAAGTATCATCGGCCAACTCAAAATAGAAACAGTATATATCAGTTAATATCATAAATCGACTACAATACTCAACATGTAGCAAGAACAAGTACTATAATCATCATTAAGTACCACAAAGTTCATCCATGAGGACTCAAGCCTCCATGCCATACTCATTTGGGAATTAGGTTCATTATGTTGAGTATATTAGCATCTTTCAAGATTCATTATCTTTCTTCCTCTTGTGTCGGTACGTGACACTCCGATCCCCTACTACTATGTGCCGGTACGTGACACTCCGATCCCCCAATTCTACGTGTCGGTTTGTGACACCCGATCCCCTAATACTATGTGTCGGTACATGACACTCCGATCCCCTAATTCTACATGTCGGTTCGTGACACCCGATCCCTTAATACTATGTGTCGGTACGTGACACTCCGATCCCCTAATTCTACATGTCGGTACGTGAAACTCTGATCCCCTAATTCTACGTGTCGGTTCGTGACACCCGATCCCTTAATACTATGTGTTGGAACGTGACACTCCGATCCACTAATACTATGTGTCGGAACGTGATACTCCGATCCACTAACACTATTCTATTAATTCATCAAGCCTTCTCTTATACCAAGGCATCATCAATCCCATTAACAAAGTGAATTAGGGTTTCTTTCAAGATTTGGGATTCAATAGATTCATAATGCTTATTTTATCACAATCACATAATCATATTCATGCAAGCATACAATTAAGCATATAGACAGTTTTACAATACTACCAATACATATCATTCGCTATTAAGAGTTTACTACGAATAACGTAAAACAAAACCATAACCTACCTCCACCAAAGATTAGTGATCAAGCAAGTAAATTTCCCAAAGCTTTGATATCCCCTTCGTTCCTCTCTCGTTCGATCCTCTCTCTCCCTTTTTGTTCTTTCTATTTTTCTTATTCAAACCCTCTTTCTTTTACCCTAATTAACATATAATTAAGTGTAAAAGATGACAATAATACCCCACTAATTAACTCAAAGTTACCTCTTTTATCCCCCAAGAAATTGAGTTTTTAATGTTAACCCACGAAATTTGTAATTATAGCAGGAATAGTCCAAAACGCCCCTTTAAAACTTAACCAGAAATCCGACTCCGACTGGGATTACGCAACCTGTGACGGCCCGTCGTGCCTGTGACGGCCCGTCGTGCCTGCGACGGTCCGTCCTGCAGGTCGTCGCAAAGATCAAAGACTCAATTTTCACTAAAGAGTCTATGACGGTCCGTCACGCCTGTGACGGTCCGTCCTGCACTTCCGTCATGACGTTCAGAGAATCGTTCCCTGTACCAAATTCTCAAGAGTTGAAGTTTTTTGAAACGGGGGCTCACGACGGTTCGTCGTACCTGTGATGGTCCGTCCTGCAGGTCCGTCAGAGAGTTCAGAGAGTCGATTTCAGTACTCAGATTTCAGAATTCCTAAGTGTTTTGGAACGAGACACCCTCGACGGTCCGTCGTGCCCATTACGGTCCGTCGTGGTGTCCGTCATCTCAGCCAGTTTTTCCAGAAATAAAATCTGCTGCTCAAAACGACTAAACAGGTCGTTACAATAGATACCAATTTACCAATCGTTCGTCCTCGAACGATCAAAAGAAGAAAAACAAAGACGAGAAGAAGTACCTGAATCTGTAAACAGTTGTGGGTATCTTTCTTGCATATCAGCCTCCTTCTCCCAAATGGCTTCTTCAACTGGTCGATTCATCCATTGAACTTTGATGGATGCAATCTCTCTCGACCTCAACTTGCGAACTTACCTATCTAAAATAGCAACAGGTTCCTCCTCATAAGACAAATTTTCATCAAGCAGAATCGAATCCCAACGAATGATGTAATTTCCATCCCCATGGTATCTTTTCAACATAGACACGTAAAATACCGGATGCACTCCTGACAGCCCTGGAGGCAAGGCTAATTCATAAGACACCTCCCCTACTCGCTTAAGTACTTCAAATGGTCCAATATATCTTGGACTTAGCTTACCCCTTTTACCAAACCGCATTACCCCTTTCATGGGTGAAACCTTCAGCAAGACTTGTTCACCTTCCATGAACTCCAAGTCTCTAACCTTTTGATCCGCATATTCCTTTTTCCTACTTTGAGCCGCTAAAAGCTTTTCTTGAATAGCTTTCACCTTTTCCAATGAATCCCTCAACAGATCCGTACCCCAAGGTCTAACCTCAAATGCATCAAACCAACCAATGGGAGACCTACATCTCCTCCCATACAATGCTTCAAATGGAGCCATGTCAATACTGGAGTGATAGCTATTATTGTATGAAAACTCCGCCAAGGGTAAGAAGTTATCCCAATGGCCACCAAATTCTATCACACATGCACGAAGCATATCCTCCAACACTTGAATTGTTCGCTCAGACTGACCATCGGTCTGAGGATGAAATGCAGTACTAAGGTCCAATCTAGTACCTAATTTAGCATGCACTGTTCTCCAAAACTTAGAAGTAAACTGCGTACCTCTATTTGATATGATGGAGAGTGGAACCCCATATAATCGAACGATCTCTGAGATGTAGATTTTGGCCAACTTCTCTGCATTGTTAGTCACCTTGACCGAAATGAAGTGAGCAGATTTAGTTAATCTGTCCACAATTACCCAAATAGAGTCAAACTTACCCAATGTCTTTGGAAGACCAACCACGAAGTCCATTGCAATTCTCTCCCACTTCCATTCAGGAATGGGCATTCTTTGAAGTGTTCCTCCAGGCCTCTGGTGTTCATACTTTCCTTGTTGACAATTTGGACATTTAGCAACAAAATCGACAATGTCTCGCTTCATTCTACTCCACCAAAAGTGTTGCTTTAGGTCACGGTACATCTTGGTTGCACCAGGATGTATAGAATATCCGGAACTATGAGCCTCTGTAAGAATAGTGTGGATCAAATCATCAACACGGGGCACACATACCCTTCCCTTAATTCTCAAAACACCTTCCTCATCCATTATGGCCTCTTTAGCCTCTCCTCGCAAAACCATATCCCGAATTCGCCTTAGTTTCTCATCATCAAACTGTTTTCCCTTGATCTTGTCAAGAAAAGAAGATCTCGCCTCCACGCAAGCTAAAAATCCTCCCTTCTCATTTACTTCAAGCCTCATAAAATCATTAGCCAAGTTTTGGATTTCTCTAGCCAACGGGCGTCTAGAGACTTGAAAATGAGCTAGACTTCCCATGCTTACTGTCTTTCTGCTTAAGGCGTCTGCCACAACATTAGCCTTTCCTGGGTGGTACAAGATAGTGATATCGTAGTCCTTAAGTAGTTCCATCCATCTCCTCTGTCTCAAATTCAAATCTTTCTGAGTAAAGACATACTGTAGGCTACGATGATCCGTATAGACTTCACACTTAAC